>JH720298.1:1394813-1512194 GCA_000231825.2 Tetrahymena elliotti 4EA
TAGGAATGATAGTAACCAATTTATTTTACTATCTCTAGAAAAAAAGGTTTAAATCTAAGTCTTAAATTTGTTGAAGGTTTATGAAAAAATGGTCAAACCCATCTAAAAATCTTCTACTCTCAGGAGTTTAAAAAGTAAATTTAAATTTAAGAGAAACCAGCTTCTTTAGGTTTTCTAGTTAAATTTTAAGTTTTTCTAAAGACTGAAAATATTCTGTCTCAGGAACTGAAAACTCTAAATTCAAATGCTCTAAATCTTTTATACTTTTCAAAGAATTTTCAAGCCCAATTAAAAATTGAGGCTATACCTAACATTTTTCTTGACTTTCTATCTAAATTTAAAGATATTTGAGTTTTTCTAAGTATTTTAAATTTTTACATAATTCTTCAATTTCTGTAAATGAAATTAAACTTTTATATCTGATACAAAAAGCTGTAAACTAATCATAATATTTAAGATTTTGAGCTAAATTGATAGAATTCTAAGAATTTAAATAGCTATCAATTGTAAGAACTTCGTTGTATTTTTAATTAACTTAAAATAAATCTAACTAACTTTTTTCCATCGAATCATCAAATTTAATATACTTTCCTTCTTAAAATATTTTTTAGTATTTAATTGAACTCATTTTCAGTTAATTATAATAGTGTTTTTTTTATTTTTAAAGATCTCTATTTTTGAAAAAATTAATTATTTGATAA
Source organism: Tetrahymena elliotti 4EA (assembly GCA_000231825.2). Lineage (NCBI taxonomy): Eukaryota > Ciliophora > Oligohymenophorea > Hymenostomatida > Tetrahymenidae > Tetrahymena > Tetrahymena elliotti. Next base: position 1,395,515 of record JH720298.1, read on the forward strand.
ATCTTAATATTAAAATATTTAGAAGTTTTAACATTGATTTCAAGTAATATAGAAAAATTTAAATATTATGAAAAGTAAAATAACTTTTTTTTAAATTTGCTTTTTCCTCTTCCTATTTAATATTAAAATTATTTTTTAAGATATTCTTACATTATTTAAGAAATTCTTTTTAAAATAAAAATAATTTAAAGATTAAAATAAATATATTTCTATAAACCATTTAACAAACTCTTTTCAATCAAATCCCCTTTATGAAATTCTTTGAAGATGGAAAATACAATTCTTTAAAATTAAAAAATTTAATTTTATAAATTTTGATGTAGTTTGTATGTTATTTCTTTTAGATAATGTAATTTGAATATTTTGTTTGATTTTACACAAATAAATTCATAAATTAAAATAATATTTTATTTTTAAAATAAATACTGACATAAACATTATAAATTGATTAAATTTAGATATGTTATTCAGGCTATATCTACTAATCTGAGGTGCTTTCTCATTAAGTAAGACTTTTAAATGTTAACATTTTCAAAAAATGTAGAAAACTTTCTAAGCTTTTTTAAATTTTTGACAAGAGATTGATACAATTTTCTTAGGATAATTTATTAATGCTCAGCCTCTACATCAATCATGAAGTGAAAACCTAATAATTCATTCAAGTTTGAAATTGCTTCAACAAAATTATCTCCTTACTCTCTATTTAAGAAAAATAAACCTTGCTCAAAATTAAGTTTTGTTAGGTAGATCTCTAAATTTCTAAGTTTTTTCAAGCATTTAAAACTCTCTATTAATGGTTGTAAACTAAAATTACTTGATAGTTAATCAAAGTTAATAAATAGAGTTTCAAGATTTACCAAATATTTAAGACTCTTCATTATCTATCCAATATTCTAATATTAACTTTCTCCAAAGCTTAAATTTAAAATCTTTAGATTTTACAAGCCTTAAAAGCATTCATTTAAGTTATCAATAGTTTAAAAGTTTAAATTAATGAGCAAAGTTAACTAGTCTAATTAATTTAATTATGTTAAACAAGTGAAGAAGTCATTAATGATAATATTTTAATCATGAATTTAAAAAGAAAGAGTTAAATCCTTTACATTTTTCATTGACATAAGAGCTTTTTCTAAATATCTTAAACCCTATTGATCATCTTATTATTCAAATTATAAGCTAATTTTTGTGAAATTTTAGTTATTCTCTAAATAACTTTGTAAATTTTTGAATCCATCCACTTTTAAACCAGAAAGAAGCAATGATAATTCATTTAAATTTTTAAAGCGATAAAAATTTTCATCAAAAGCAAAAATTCTTTATTAAGGAATAAAATATTAGTTTTTCAGTTAAAGTTTTAATTTTTTAAGGTTTGAAACTTAATTAAGACTTTCTCCTATTGAAAGTTGTTTATTTGATTAGTTTCTTAAATTGAGGTTTAAACATATCTCTAGCTCTTCAAGAGTTTAAATAGAAATGATTGAGTTAATAAAGTGAAATATTGCTTCAAATTCTTCCTTATAATAAAAATTAACTTTAAAATTAACAATATTCTTCAATGTTAAAATAGAAAGATTTAATTCATTCAAACTACTTTCAGACATACTCAAATTTTCATCCATAAATATATGGAGCTTCTTCAGATTTTTCAAAAATTTCAAATTTTGAGATAAATATTTTATTTATTAATCGTTATTAAATAAATCACAATAATAAAAACCTATTTATAAAATATCAAGGTTTTCCAACTATGCAAATGAATTAAAAATTTATTTGAAAATTACTGGTTTACACAAGCTCTCACATATGTTGATTTTCAATTACTATAATTATTACAAGCTAGCTAAGCCAATGGATAGATCCTAAATTAGATTTTCTTGAAGATTTTCTGAAGAATCAATTTGAAGATTAAAGTATTTTAAAAATTTAAGAGATTGTAATCCTTTTCCAATACAGGAAAGTGATTATGATAGATTTTATTGTTGTTCTTATTTACAAATATTTAGAGATAAGAAAGTTAAGTCTTACAAAAAGCTAAGACTTTAAGCAAACTCATTAAAAGCAAGGTAATCAGATTAACTATAATATTTGAATAATAAATTCAAACCTTTTAAATGCTGCAAATATCGAAATTGTTAGAGTAAAAATTAACATTTAGAAGAATTTAATTCACATATAACTTATAAATTTGTATGATATTTTTAATTTTCAATCATTTAAGTAATCTAACTTTCTTCATATTATTCTTAAAGTTTAACTACATGCTTTTCTTATTCAAATGATTTTTCGTAACAAGCATCCATCAGTTCTTACTTTTAGCCTTTTTGTTTTTTTTATTTTATTTTTTAATAGAAATTCAATTAAAAATATCTTTATTTCATTCAATTAACTAAAATAGAAACAATTAAAAGAAAATAATCAATTTAAATTTAGATTTAACAAATTTATCTTCTTATTTTATTTTTAATATTTTATAAAAAATTCTTCTAATACATAAATTTTTCTTTTTCATTTTCTAATTTATTTTTATTTTGAAATCAAACTTTCAAATTAAGAATATTTTTTGTAAGTCATTTTGGAATTTTAGATAATTAGGAATTATTTAAAGTATTTAGAGTATTTATTAAAATAATTTAAGATAAGAATTAAAATTCAAAAACTTATTTTATTTGTATTTAAGATAAATAAATAACAACAAAATTAACAAAAATAATAAAAACTTAAAGAAATTTAGACAAATTAAATTTTTTTCAAGAATCATAATTAAAATAAACTAACTTCCTTTATTTGTAAATTCTATACAAGGAACGAAGTTTTTATCCCTTGATAATTGCAAGATATTGTAAATTAACAATATTCTAAATTGCTGAAGAAGTCTTCAATGAATTAACTAGTAAGGTTTTCAACCATTATTTGATTTGATGTTAATTATTCTAGTTTTTATAGATTTTTAAAGAAAATTGACAATTATTAATCTTCACTAACTTCTATATTTTTAAGATCGAACCTAAACTATTTAAGGTGATTTATATTTTAGATTTATTTACCAAATTTAAGATTCGAGTTTTAATGTATACTTTAAAGCTCAAAATTTAGTATTTTAATTGATTATTACTTGCAATATTTTCACCTAAAGTTATTTCCTTTTCAATATCAAAAATAATCAAATGAGTTTCTAGTTGTTCCAAAGAATTGATTGAAAGAAATTTGTCATAAAATTCAGAGAATTTGATTCCTTTGAGGCTCATTTGATTTACATTTAAATAAATTTGAGCTAAGTTTTTCAAAGATTCAACAGATTTTACAAAGCTATATAATCAAAAGAATAATATTTGATTGGATTATTTACAGTTAATTTTAAATCCTTAAGTTTCAAGAAATCAGATAAGTTAATAATATGATTTTAAGGGCTCATTGTTTTTTTCTTCTTTCTTCTCTTACTGTACTGGATATTTAGTGAGATTCATAGATAACTCAATCAATTCTTTAGTTAAGCATAATAAAATTAACTTAATCAAGTCTTCTTCAAACTAGTAAAATATGAACATAGAAATTTGGAATATTTCTAAATATTTCAAAGAACTAAGTCCTTTTGTTAAATTATTTGCTCCTTCTTCACTAAATAGATTCATATTCCCAAAATTTAATTAGAGATCTTACAAATTATTTAATTTATATAAAGTATCACCTAATTCTATGAATATTCTTGCTGAATAAGAATCATCAGCTTATCTTTCCAGTGTTAAGTTTAATTTAGTTAATTTGCTAAAGCATTATACTTACTTAGCAAGCAAAGACAAAGGCTATGAAATCAAAATAGATTTTTTAGCAACTTCTATTCCGAATTCAGTTAAATTTACAAAATTTTTTAATTTTTCTATCAAAATTAAAAATTAATCATTTTCTAAACTTGAAGAAATGAAAACAGATTTTTCAAATATTAAACTTTTAATAATATTTTCTAACTAATTTTCTTTATGGTTTATGGGAAGAAAGAAGTTTAATTTATTTTCTATTCATTTCTATTAAAAAATATTTAAAATGATTAAAATGTTAGTTTTTTTCTTGATTTACTTTTTTTTTTATTTCCTTTAGGATTTTTCTAATTAACAATTTTAATTCAACAGTGCTAATAATTGGATGAAAGGTTTCAACTTTTTTTCCAATGAATTTTCTTAAAAGCCTCTTAAAATTCTTAAAAATCTATAAACAAAAATACTTTTCAAATTTAAAAATAAAGAAAATATTTGTGATACTTATTAATGTATTTTCCATAAAATTTAGATTGAATTTATATTTGGAGAATTAATTGTTTCTACAATTTTTAGATTTTCGGAGTCTAAATTTTTTTTTTCTACTTTTTACACTATGCCCACTGTTTTATTGGCTATGATTTTAAATTAGATTTTTAATAAAGATTTAATACTTTTATTTCTCTATACTTAATCTATTGATTATTTCATATGCAGAATTATTTGTAAATCTGATGTTCTTCAAAGTGAGAGATGAAACATTAACAACTCAATAAGGTATAAGTTGAAACCACTTAAAAACAATTTAAAATAAAATTTAGTTCAAAATTTATTTAATATGACAAAGTCCATAAAAATAATAATAATTGTTTAATTTATCTTGAAAATATTGTAAATATATTTTGCTATCAATCCGAATAAAATAAGAAGATAGATACCCATTACTTTTCATCATTAAACTTTGACATATTTTTATTTAAATTTTTCTTAATAATCTAAATAAATTAATTACATCCATTCCAAGGGAAAAATATTTAGCAGATGTTGAGAGGTAAAAATTAATTAGATAGCTAAATTTGCTCTTAATATGAAAATAAATATTTTTGTTTAATTTTAAACTTAAAGAAAAAAATTAATTTTTCTATTAGGAAATAAGAAGCTGGCTTTGGAAAAATTTTTTTAAATTAAATGTGATCCCTAAACGAATTACTTATTTTAATTCAAATAATGAAATTCAATAAAAATAAAATATAGTATTAATTTAGTTTAATTTGGGTGTATGTATAATTGTTATGAAGTGAAGAAATAATATAATTAAGATATCTATTCTTCAAAAACAATTAGAAAAAAACAATTGAAGAATATGAAAAATAAGAAAGAATGATTAGAAAAATATCTTTCTATAAACCAAAAGTGAGAAATATTTACTGACAGATATGGTTAAAATATTTAATAATCAATTAGATTTTGGTTGATAAAATATGCATAAAATAATTGCTTTCTCCTATTATTGTGTCATACATAGTAGGAAATTCTAACAAAATAAAATTTATTAATATATAGAATAACTAACTCTCTTAACGTAAAAACAAGTTAGTTTTTTTTATTTTAACAGAGTAGTTTGATTGAGTAAATGAAATAAGTAAGAGAGAAGTTAATTAAGAAATATTTCAGTAAAAATACTGCTTGAATAGATTATATTTTTAATTAAATTTCAGTCGTAATAAATAGAAGAATTTTATTAGTGTTGAAAGTAGTATGTATTTTGTGCTGGCAAAAATACTAAATTCTTAAAGCAAATAGATTAATATAAATTGATTCTATGTTTCATTATTAGCAAACAAACATTTGTCAATAAATATATTTAAAATTAAATTTGATTCCAGTGATCTATGGATCTATCTATCTTTTCACCAAGATCTCTATCAGAAATTTGTTGATTAAAAAAATTGATCTAGGAATTTATTTTTTTGTTACAATAGATCGCTTTGGAAGAAAGTTGTTTTGATTAATTTTATAAAAAAATAAGAAAATTGTTGGTAATTCACTAAATTGAAATGTATTCTAGCATTGATTTTTTAATTAATTTTCCAGTAATTATTTGCAGTTTAGTTTCTACCAGATTTTTTATAAATTTAAAATTTTCTTAAATTAGTCATACTATTTCTCTCTTTTCTTTTTTTGTTTTTGATGTGGTCATTCCTTATCAGCTACAATAAAAAGAAAATAATATTTAAATCGTCACTAAAAGAATAAAATTTTTACTTAATTTTAACATAAAAGATTAACACAAAGATCTGAAAAGGATCAGCTACTCTAGAACAAAATCTTAATGAACTAAAATTACATTTAAAATCTATTTGCTTTGTTCTAAATACTAAAACTTAATTTATGAGAATGAATGCTTGAAGATTATATTGTAAAGTGAATTATCAGAATAACTATTAAGAAAATATCCGTTCTATTTATGATCAGTAGAATTTTATGAGATTAAAAACTAACTTAAATACATAATTTATTTTTTTTTATTACATTCTATTAACAATTCAAGCTAGATAGTTATTTTATTAGTATAATTATTCTTTTGTATATTTCTTAATAAAATAAATTAGAATTAAAATTAAATTTATCTATTCATTTCTCAACTTATCTTTCATTTGTTTATTTACTTAGTCAGTCTTTTTCTTAAGAAGAAATCAATTTATTTTTTTCTTTTTTTAGATTTAAAATGGGAATTTCCTCAGATAATAAAATTATTCATTTAAATATGGTATTGTTAAAAAAAATATTTTAGCCAGAAAAGAAGATTTAAAATTGGAGTTCTTTAAATTTTATTCAGGATAAAATAATGATTGATTATGGGGGTTTGTTTGTTTGTTTGTTGATTTGATGGAGCAAACCTAAATTTAATGAATGATGAAATTAATTTAATGTTTGGGAAAAAGATTTGTTTTGAATAGGAAGTGTTTTCTATTAATTTTTTGTCCTTTCTTTCTTCTTGAGTGAAGCTAATAATTAAATCAAAAGACAGTAGCTTCAGTAAAAAAATCATCAAAGTAGATTAATTTAGAAAGGTTACAAAATAAAAAAAGAGAGGCAAAATCAATCTAAATTAAGGTAACTCAAGCTATTCTATGTCCTCTAATTTTCACAAAATATTTAAAAAAAATTATCAGTGGTGAGTATGTTTAGTTCTAGATATTAAAAAAATGCATCAACATCAGATTTTTTGCTAAATATTTTCAAAATCTAGGCAAAATCGATCAAAGATTTAAATTATCTCTTTGTTTATATGTGTGATAAAAAATTAATTCAAGTATTTTTGGAAGAAAAGATATTTAAATTTAAATGGAATTTCCATTCACTATTTCTAGGGTTTTAAAATATATTTCCATCTACAAAAATTGTTTTTTTAAAGGGTAGATAAATGTTTTTGTTTCACCAAATTGAAGTTTATTTTTAGAAAAATCTTATTGAAAATTAGCTAGAAAATTGCTATCTAATAGTAAATTTAAATTTGTAAATTAAAAAGGATTTCTTGTTTTTGAGTAGGTTTAGTTAAGTAATATATGATTTATTTTAGTAATTAGATTGATCTAATTTCTAACAATCATACATAGGTTGATTTTTAGACTAATATAATAAGGGAATTTATATTCTTTTTGATACAATTTACTAAAAGATACTACATATCTATTTAATTAAGGTATTTTTAAATATCATAAAATATTTATATGCTAGTTTATGAGTTCAAATAAAAATAATTTTGTTGAGATTGCTGAAAGAACAAATGGATATTTCTAGACCCTTTAGAATATATTTGAAGATCCTTAGAATAGAAATATTTGATGAAATTACAAAATGAAAATATTTATTCTACCTTATTTGTTTGATCTATCAAATAGAAATAAATTTTAGTAAAAGAAATATATTTTTAAATAATCAAGTATTTTATTTGTTTTTCTGCTAAAAATCTTGAGAAGAAATAAATATTGTAAGATTATAATAAAAAATTATTATGAAGAGGCAATTGAATGATAAAAGTGCTCATATAAAATTGTGATTAGAAAATTAATAAAATAGTTAGATAAGTAATTGTAATATTGAATGACTAATTAGTAATTTATTTAGAATTTTGTATTAAATTTATAAGTATTTAATTTACTGCTAAAACGCTTATCAGGTAGGTTAAAAATTAAAATAGAAAGAAATTTAAAGAGATAATACAAGAAATTTATTAATTGAGAAAAGAATTTTAGAATAGAAATAATATTAGGCTCTTTAAGTATCTATTTCTCGATTTTATTCATATCTTTTCAGTTTTATTTAAATTGGTGTTTAATTACAATCAAATTTTCATTCTAAAATCAATATTAAAAGTATATTAATTCTGGTCATGTTTTGGCTTAAGGATAGAAAGACTGGTGAAATTTGTCTTTTTAAATTAATTAAAAAATGAATGAATGAATGATGATGGTTCATGGAATATCTTTTTTTATTTGTTGCTGGTTTTGGTTTTGAATGAATTTGATTTGAGGTAAGTTAGCGAGTGGATTTTTTGATTTTATTAAGAGGTTTAATTGCCAATAAAATTAACATAAGTCGATAAATTACTCTATATTGGTAAATGACATTCGGCCTAGTTTTCCTAGATAAGAATTGTTAATTATTTATTCTAACGCAAGTATTTATCATTTTCTATACCAAATTAATGTATTTTTCTGAGTAAATCTTTTTTGATTTTAAAATGGTCTTTGTAGGTGATAAAAATTCTAACAAAAACCATAACATGTCCAATTTACCTGTGAAGCTAATCAAACAAAATTAGTAAAAAATAAAGGTGGGTTCAGCTTATTTCTTTAAGCATTGCATTTTTACTTTTTAATTTTGGAGTGATGAAGCAAATCTTTGTTTGTTTGGTTTACCATCAACTAATTTTTAATTTAAGCGCTCTCGTTTTTATTAGGATTTAGTTAGATAATTTTGAGAATTATGAGCAATAAAATTTAGAAAATTACTGCTAATGATTGTATAAATAAGGTCTAAACTTAATTTAATATTTCAAGTAATTCATAAATTTATTTTGGAATAGAGGGAATATGAATGTTTTGCTATAGATAATTCTTAGATCTTTCTACAAAAATTAAACTTTACTTCACGAGTAGATAGATAGACTATGAAAAAAGCTAATTATAGTACATATGGCAGTGATTATTAAAAATTACAATTATTGTTGAATTGGTTTAAAAAAATGAAAAGAAAAATATAAGGTGTAAAAATAAATAAATACTTTTGTTTGGAGTCTTACTCTATAAGATTTCTGATGTAATGTACTCAATCAATATCTTAATTAAAAATTATGCTATATGCCTGAGTTTAAAAGGTGGAACAAAGCAAACAAAAAAAACAAAGAATGAAATAAAATTATAGTATAAATGAGGATAGACATAGACAGATCACACACTATATTTCAAAATAAAATTTGGTGAAAAATAGAGCAAAAATTAAATGGGAAAATGCACAAAAGTTTTGATTGAATGAATAAGCAACTAACTAAGTAACTAAAAATGAGGAATTAAAATTAAAACTATTAGTAAGCAAAATCATATACATCTAATTCTTACTAAGCATTTCTGTCTCAAATTTATCAATTAATTAATTGTCAATAAATGAATGAATGAATGACAAAACTAAACAAAAATGAAAACAAGTAAATAAGGTGAGCTGAATAATCTAGAGAGAATACGGGCTTATTAATTAATTTATAGATAATTTATGATATCAGTCAATGCTTATGAGTGCAAGTACTCGCATGTATCTCTAAATATAGAGTTTGAATGTAAGTCTTTAAAACAAAGAGAAACTCAAAATTAAAGCAAAAAACAAAGAAAAGAAAGAAAATTCCTTTGAAAGGCTTAAACTAAGTAATAAGAACATCAAACAATAAGTAAGCAAGCAAAAAAAGAAGAATGTGAGTTAAGATTAATAAAAATTTAATAAATATTGGAATTGCGAGATAAACAAGATATTAATATAACCAAACAAACTAAATATTTAAAAAGAGAGAGAGAAAGAGTAAGAATGAGGGGGCTTGACTGACTCTCTTGAAGTTGAAAAATATTAATCAAATATACAAGTAAGCAAGCAAGAAAGCTAAGCAAATCAGAGTTAAAAATATTTGTATTCTAAAACCTATACCTAATTAAACTCTATTAATCCCCAAAATATGCTGCATCAATTGTAATTTTTGGCATCAATCTATTTATTGTTATCAAAAATAGATTGATTGATTGACTTAATTATTATTTATTAATTGATAGATAGATAGATAATAACTTCTTTTTGTATTTCTTTTTTTGATTGAATTTTTTATTTATTTTTTTTGTTTGATTGATTGAAAACTTGTTATTAAGTTTTTGTTTGTTTGTTTGTTAAGGAGAATGAACCTAATAATTTATTAGCTGATTGAGTGATACTAAGTAAATTATTTGTTTGCCCTTTTGAGTGTTTTGTTTGTTTGTTTATTTGCTTTACAATTAATAAATCATTTGCTTAAAAAATTTAATTAATTGATAGGTAGGTAGGTAGGTCTATTGATTGATTGACTAATCTTAGATTTTAAGAAATACTGATTTAAGGTTGTGTGAAACATACATATATTTTTTAATATACATAAATTGACATATAAATTAATTTAGATAACTCTTTAAAACTACTTCTTCAGACTATTTAATTGATTGCCGCTAAAGAAGCAGGCGCCATTACAAAGATAAATTACAACACAGCGTGATACGATTATTCTGAAGACTATCGCTAGCTTATTCAGAGCATATCTTAAATAAAGGATTGTATTTTTAGGAGCAGCTGCTTTGAATCAAAAAAATAATTGATTGAAGATTAGCTGATTAATTCATAAACAAACATAACATACAAAAAAATATTCAATTTTTGCAAACTTTAGATAAGAAAATATCAAGTCAATACAGAATAAAGCACAATTTTCAAATGATAAATAAAACGTCTTTGTAAAATGAAAATTGTCAAAGCGATAATTTGCATTAAAAAACATATTCTGCGCAGACAACTTCCACTTCCAACAAGGATTGTTGGAAATTAAATAGTAACACCAACAGCAACAACAACTACAACAACAATAATAACAAGATTAATAATTTTAAAATAAGTAACTAATTAAATCACAACATAAACAATTTATAATAAATGCAGGGTGATATTAATGTTGATCGTCTTGCAACTTCTGTTTCGGACTAAGGGTACTTAGATCCCAAAGCATTTTTTAATGTTGGAGGAGCCAGTCCATTAGATATTTCTCATAAGGATGTAGGCAATGTCCTAACTATGATTGGCTCATCAAATAGCAAATCAGCAATGAATTACAACTCCAACTTCAATAACATGAACAAATTAAATACTCCCTAGCAATCTTAATTGTTCAACATATAAAATTAACAGGATAATGAAAAGGCGAATAAGCCTATTTTAGCTAATAGCGCATAAATAAGCTAAGACTTTTGGGGTAAAGAAGTTAATTAAGAAGTTGATTTCAAATTTAATTAACAAGACATATCAAACAGTAATAATGAAGATTATCTTAAAAACTAATTGTTGAATAAGACAGAATTCAAAAGAGATATTATTGGATAGTGTAATGTCGAGACTCAAGGTGATGAAGAAGAAGAAGAAGAAAATTATGATTGTGATGTCGATGAAGAAGACACATGCAGTGAATTCATCAAAGAATTGCTTAAAAATGAACAAAAACTCACATAGAAAATCTATTGCTCTGAGATCAAAGCACTAAAAGTTACCAAAATATTCAATGATCTTATATTCTCAATGAAAGCTGAACTGTTAGCTTACCTTACTCTTGAAGACATCTGCTGCTTCAAGAAAGCCCTCCAATATTACCTAGGCAGATCAGTTACAAAAGTTATTGACGCATAAATTCTTAAGTTGATTTGGTCCTCTGAAAAGAGAATTGACAACTATCTTCTCTGGGATACCCTGATTAACTACTCTTTCATTAAAAAGCAATATCCTTATCAGTATGAGGTAAATTCAAAATTTAATGCAAGTATTTCATATAATCTAATAAACTAGCTATTTGTTGTTAAAAAAACAGCAAAAATTAATGATTTTTAGATATCTTTAAAGTCTATCATAAATAATATTTAAATTAATTGTAATTAAGTCTCAATTCATGCTATGCTATTCTCATATAAAATTACAAATAAAGCTGAAAATTATTTCATTAAAAATATTTCAAAAAATGAGAAAAAATCATTTACTTTTTCGAATATTCAGTTCAATGAAGAAAAAGAAAAAAATAACACTTACGCCTTCTCTAAATCCTCCTTGTTTAATTGCAATCAAATATTCCAATAAAAAAAGCAACTTTTGGTAAATAACCCAGACTGAGTTCTAGTCAATAGATAGATCATCCAAATTAATTTTTTTAAAACATTTCAAATATGAATCAATCAATCATTTCCAAAAAATTTTGAGGGAAATAATTCAATATCAGAAATATCATGAAAAATTTCTTGTATTTTTAGAAAGAAGAAATTTTTGATGAAATTGAATTGAATGGAATTATTATTTATGATAGCAAAATGATTAAATCTTGTTTGTTAGATCAGACACATGAAAACTAGAAAGAAAGTGGCTACATTATTTTTAAGTTCAAATAGAATTTTTTTAAATTTTAAAGAAAAAGCAAAATCTTTGACCAATCAGAAAGTGTCTAATTAAATAACTCAATAACATTCAAACTTATTCTTTAATTATTGAATTCAAATTTTTAGCTTAATTAATCACCCTTTTTAATTCAGCAATTTTTACAAACAATTAGGAAAAACAAATAAAAAAATCTTCAATTTAAATGAAAATAGCCTGAAATATTTTTTTGAGTTCTCAACAATTTTTTTCAATAAAAATTAAATAAAAAATAGATTTTATTTTAATTAAATTTTTTTTTGATTAAATAGAAAAATGCCAAAATAGTAAATGCTGAGCATGACAAAAACATTAGAATGGATTTGGATAGGACATTTCCTGAAATGGATGTGTTTTAAAATTAATCGAATTAAAATAAGTTGTTTCGCGTTTTAAATGGGCTATCTTATTCGATTAAAGAGATTGGTTACATTCAAGGTTGGAATTAAATTACAGGTTTATTTTTACTACATCCTGAATTCTCTGAAGATATGGTCTATTGGATTATTAATTATTTAATGCATAAGGTTTCCTTGAAAGACCTTTACCTTTCTATTTAGAATGCTTATTCTACTTCTCCTTCTGAATCCGCTTCAGAATAATAACACCATACTCCTTAATAAGCATGCTCAATCTAAAATAATTTAACTAATTAATATCAATCCAATAATAATCACTAATCTGAAAACAGATACAAAGTATCTAATAATAAATACAATTATGATGACAAAGAAAATGATTTTGTAGGCTATAACAAAAGAGAAGCAGGACATTAAATAAGCTGCAGCACATTCGAAGACAAACAAAGCTGTAATTCTTCTGAAAATAATTGGGCTAACTCTGCTGAACCTGTTCCTCTAATCAAATTAGATTATCTTACATATGCTCTAAAAGTTTATATGAAAGTATACCTCAACAATATCTACAGACAAATAGAAAAAACAAACTTCACAATTTACATCTAAAAATGGTTCACTGTTCTCTTTTCTCAATAATTGTCTCCAGAAATCGTAATCATTTTACACCATTTATCAAAGCCATTGATTTATTTTTGAGGAATATTTTTTGATGGATTGAATGAAATTTGAGTTGCAAGAATAAAATGATATTTTTTGAATTAAATTCTTTGGTTACACTTAAACATTTGTGTAAATTTTAATCTTTAAACAGTTAATAGATTTTTCAAAAGAAATCTTTGATTCTTTTTGTCTATAACAAATTCAAATTTTTTTCTTTTAAAATAAATAAATTTGTTTGCAAGAAACAAACAAACAAACACTCAAATTTGTTATCTATTTATTTATTTTAGAGCTTTTCACTAGCTATATTTTCAATAAACCTTAAATTTTTATAAATTTAATTTACTCAGAATCAATCCAAAAATAGTAACTCTCATTTACTCCCTCAATCCCCCCCAACAATAATTTTCTTAAAGAAAGCTAAATAAAATTCAATAATTAATCGTGTTTAAATTAAAAACAATTTAAATATAATATATATAGACTCTCAGTTTGATGGCTGGCATAGTTCTTCAAGATTGGAATTACCTTATCAAGATGGCACTGGCTGTTTTTGACATTTTAAAAGAAGAAATCCTCTCTAAAAGTGATCCAGATGATATTATGGAACTCTTCTATGATAGTTTTAACTTCACAAAGGTAAATTTAATTAATTATTTCAAAAAAATATTACTCTTTTAAAATCTTCCTTCTCTTAAATTAATTGAAAATTTGCCAAAAAATCATTAGTTTAAAAATTTGTATTAATTTTAGATCAAATAAATAGCGTCTGTTCTTTGTTATCAAAACAAAAAATTTTATTTTATTCATTCAAAACGCATATTTTGGAATAATTCAAACAAAATTTTCTTTTAAATTCTTGATCAAAATATTTCTTTCAAAAATTAACTTTGAATGAAAAAAGAAATAATTTTGTTCTGCATTTTTCCTTTAAATTATTTGAATATTTTTGAATTGATTTAAAATGAATTATTAAATAATAAAATAGTAATAAGTCTATAGTTCAATTTAGAAGTTTGAGATAACTAATGAATAATTGCTTTAGATAATGAATTTGTTTGATGACTAAAGTGACATAGATACTATCTAGCTAATTGATGGCAGATTCTATAAAGTTGAATAGAAGTAACGTAAGGAATTAATTAATAGTGGAAGCTAAAGTGGTAGCTTCTTTGAAAGAGTAGGGAAGTTTTTCTCTTCATCTTCAAGTAAGTAAGAAACATAAATTCAATATTTTGAAGAGAGAAGTGAAGTAAAATATAACTCTCTACCTTAAGGAGCAAATTTAGATGAAAACAAATTCAGTGAATTGATTCATTTCAATAGATCCTATTCCAAAAAAATATCAAAAGAATACTCTAAATCACCTTAATATCAAATACCATTAGGATTGCATGAACATAAGCCATCTTTAGCTTCCCAAAACTCATAGCATAACTAAAATAGTCGTCCTTTCTTAGAATAAAGAGCTGATATCTCTAAATATCAAGTAAATAGCTAGATACCTTAGAACAACAACTTTAAAGCCTCGCCTAACTTTTCAGTTTTCACTACTATTAGTTAAGCATAATAAAATCTTAAAGCACACAACCTACACACTTCATTTAATCAGAATTATAAATCTTTTCTGAGCAGCAATTAAATCAACACTAAAGATAAGGAATTTGATATCACTCTTTAGTTCCAATCTCAATGAACGAATAAATGTACAAGATTGAATATCTTAAAACAAATCAAAATAATACAACAAGATTTATATTAAAAATATTCAAAAAAGAAAGCAAATTAAGCTGTCTTATTTAAGACACTGTAAAAAAAGCTTTGATTAATTATATTACTTGTCAAAATCTCATCAATAAACTCACAATTAATTGACATGCATTCAAATCTTCAAGAATTAATTAAAAAAAACAAATAAAAGAGTTAAATTGAAATTTACACAGATTTCCATAATGATTACTATCAAATAAAAACCTAATAATTAAATAAATCTAATTAATTAATGTTAATTAACTAACTAACTAACTAACTGCCAAATAATCACCTAATCTATCCATCTAATACACTCACTTTAAAGACTACAAATAAAACTGCCGAAAAATCGAATATCTATCGCTCTATCTTTTCAAAAAGAACAAAGCAAGATATTTACAAAAGAAGTACTTATTATAACCAATATACTTAACAATAACAATATCAACAACAATAAACTAATAAATAATAAAATAACTCTTTCTCTCATCTTATAATCTCAAATAACAACTTTTTTAATACTATCAACAACACCTAAAGACAAAATAAGTTTTTAAAAAATTAACATATTATTAATAAATACTTCTTCTTCATTAATAATTTCTTATTCTCACAAATACAAAATTAAAACTAATAATTTCTATCAACCAACCAACCAAATACAATCAAATACTGGTTTATTTGTTTATTAAGAATAAAAACTATATTTATCTTATACAGAGAAAGTCTAACTAGGTCAGACATTTAAATCAATTTCTTCTCAAGAGAAGGTTTCACAATGCAATATTCACTCAAGCTCATCTATCCATCCATTCATCCATTCACCAATTTACCAACCTATATTGTTTATTGTCTATATTCATTCCTCTTATTAATTAATGCAAAACAATAAATAGCATTAAAAAAACATTTATAAATCATGATAATAACAACCAACACCAAAAAGCTTGTTCCTGCATTACCATCTCCTACTATTGATTTTCTTTTCTGATTTCTCCCTAACTGACTACCTTTTCTCTCCTCTAAAATATTAAAAATAATAAATAAATAAATAAATAATTGTCTCCATAAATATGAACATATTCCTTAAAAATCAAGCAAAATATATTTCAACTTAACCCTTTTATATAATAAACATAACCATTTAAAATTATTAATAAATTTAATGCACACATAAATAACATATATATTTAAATATATATTAGTATATCATTATGAAAAAAGCAATAACTTAGATACAAATTTTCGCTCAAATCTAATAAAATACATTTTTGGCATTCCTTGATTGCTACCTATTAGTTCTTTTTCCATATTATCATCCAATATAAAAAGATAGATTTGTAAGAAATAATAAAAATTTGATAAATGTTTAATTTTTTATTAATTTTTCAATCAGACTCTTATTTTAATTTTGTTTCTAAGCCTGATTTGGGTAGATATGTTTTAATAAGCGTGAAATTTTTAATTATTGAAGTCATAAGTTTGGTGATAGTAGAAACTGAGCTGTAACTAGATAGAACCAGCTTAAATTAGAGTAATCGAGGTATATTGAAATCCCTAAGATTATAGAGAAATTAAAAAATGGTTTGTTTTTAAATTAATATAGTAAAATCAAAAAAGCATAAGATTGTTTTTAATTTTGTTGTGAGTAAATTGCTTTTGCAGTATTCATTAATTTATGGATTTTAGAATGTTAAATGGATTTGATATTCTTATTACTTTGGAAAATATCTATCTTTATTTGAAATAAATTATTAAATTTAATAAAGATATTAAGAAAGACATAAGAACATTTATTTTAATTGGAAATGATTAAAAAATCAATTATTTTTTTAGCAATTATAGCTGTTTTGGCTTATTGCCAAGTTAAGGAATTGAATGAAACAAATTTTTTAGAAGCAAGTGTAACATTAAATACTATTCATGATGGCTATTTTTCCTTTTTCAAAGGACCTATTTGGAATTATCAAAATAGATTTTTGATATTTTAATCTTGCTAATAGGAAACTACTGCAAGTGTTTAAAGATAGTTTGTTGGAAGGGTAGTTGCCAAGTTATCTGAGAATTTATTTGTAATTCCTATTTTTGTTTTTGAACCTGAAGCCAATATCAATGAAAATACTGAAACAAGAGACGTTATTTTGGCTATTTAGAGAAAATATGGTGATGGTCTAGCTGTTAAAATATCAATTGAAACTAATGAATCCGATGAATAAAAGCTTTGGATCGAAAGCTTCGAATAATTGGAAAACCATATTGATAGTACTCCTCACTTCTTTGGAGATAAAGCAATGGAAGAGGTCAATGGAATTACGGCATTCTTAAAGGATGTAAACATTTGTTCATAAATAAATCTAAATTAAAAAGCCTGATATTGTTTGTTTGTTATGTATATCAAAAGCATTTCAACCAAAAATCTAATGATAAACTAATATCTTTTATATTTTCTAATAGAGAAAGCTAATGTTTAAAAATAAAAGTTTTTTATAAAAATACTAAAAATATTATTTATTTGTTTATAAATTTATTAACAATTTTGTAAAATAAGTTAGCTCAATTAATTTTCTATCAAAAACTAAAAGATTTTTAAGAAATATTTTTTATCTACTAATTCACTCTATCTATATTAGAAGATTTTTTATTGAATCATTTTAAATTAGATCATAAAATATGAAAACAAACATTTTATTTTTTATTCTTCTTTTGTTATTAAAAATTATATATATTTTTTAAGATTCATATGAAATTTTGATGATCTAAGCAAACCGAATTCTAAAAAATGATCAAAAGATTTTTTATTAAATAAGGCCAAAATATGAAAATAAAAAGAATTTTATGGCTATTACTCTATTGTCTAAATAGCTCAAAATTATTCTTTAGTTTAAAAAATATTTACTTTTTTAAGATCAATTTACAATTGTAATGATTAGGTCAACCAAGTTATTAACAAAATTAGCTTTTCTTCTTTAAAAATTTAAGTTTTTTTAATTTTAATTAAGGTTACTTATTTTTGGGTCTTTGTTAGAATTTTCAAAAGTCTAAATAAATGACCTAAGGATATTCTAACATCTTTTTAAAATATTGAAAAAAAGAACTCAAAATATAATTAAAAAAATGGAATTAAAATAGGTTGGTTTGATTTTATATTGTTATTATTCGAAACATTGAGTACAATATAAAGATTAGTCAATCAATATAAATTATTTATTTATTTGATATAATAAATGGGTTGGTTGATTATATAGTAAAAGTAGTTTTTTATATTTTATTTTTTCATTAAGAAGAGGGTTCTTGACCTGAGAGGATACTAAGGAGGTCGTCCATGTGTTAGTTGCTGATACCCCACATAAAAGTGCAGTGACCATAATTGTATTCTTTGAACCAGAAATTAGGGAGTTGAGTTCTCATCCAAGCAACATCAGTTTGATCAGCCAAACTATCAGTAGAACCAGCAAATAAGTAAACCTTTTCTTAGATCTTGGTTAAGTCATAAATAGGAGCCTTAAGAGAGTGGTACTTCTTTAAATTTTCAACTGGACCGAAATCATAAGCTTAGAAGTTACCTCCCTTAACCAATTACTTCCAGTGTTCCATGTTCATTAAACTGGTACCAGCGGGGTCGTGTCCAACAAGAACATCCATTCTCTAATAATTATTCAAAAATATTTTTATTTTTTAAAGGTTTTTTCCAATTAAAAATCAATTTTTTTCCTTAAATTTTAATTAAAAGAATTATTTAAATAAATTACCTTGTAATTGTCTACTTTAGGATCAGTATCAGCAATGGGGCCAAGGAAAGCTCTGCAAACTTTACCCAAGTAACCACAGAGAGTTTCGATGGCAGGGTGCTTCAACCAGCTGTAAGCAAATACTTCATGGATACCGAAGGCATACATAAACCAGTCAACATTATAAGTGGCAAGAGCAGTCAAAACTTTGCTGTATTCATTCTTAACTCTAGCAACCTAGTTAATTAATTAATAAGAAAACAAATAAAATATTTGTAAAAGAAAAGAAAGGTTTAAACACTATTTATGTCAATTAAGCTTAAGTAATTTTTAATGATAAAAATCTTCAAGGAGAAGTAGAAGAAATTTATTTATTTTTTATTTGAAAAGAAATTCAGTAATTTTAATTATTTATTTATTCAATGATCAAAATAAATTCAATTAGTAATTTGGATAATTATTGCATCACTTTCGCTTGTAACATTAAAATAACAAAAAAATTGATTTCTTTTCTTAAATTGCTAAGAGTTGTTAGAGTTATTATCAAAAGTTATTAAATAATTAATTAATTGATAAATAAACTCCTTCACTCTTTGGGTGGGTGGATTTAAAATGTCAGTCAGCATTTTATAAAAGGTTTTGTTTAAGATCGATTTATTGATATTTTAAATGAAAAATGAATGAATTATTTTACAGGTCCGAAAAAGGAAATCTTATCAACGTATTTGAGGACACCTTGATTTCTAGTAGTTAAAGCAATGAACATAGAGGTAGAACCTTAGGAGTGACCAACATAGTGAATTTTGTCAAAACCAGTAGCGTTAGCAATATAAGCAAAGCCAGCGGGTAAATCGTATTTGGACATTTCATCAAAAGAGAAGTTCCAGAAAGCCTTATCAGTGTCAGGATTTAAGGTAGTGTGGTTTCTTCCGAACATGTTACCTCTGCTGTTACCCATCCAAACATCATAACCAGCATTAGCTAAGATGAAAGCGGGAGCCTTTTTAGATAATAAACTTGATTAGAATATGATAAATAAAGCATTAAAATTGACAAAGTGCTTTTCAAATAAGAATAAAAAGCATCTAGCATCAAATAAAATTTTATTTTAAATGCATTTTTTTCTGTTTTTTTCAAAAAATTCTTTTAAAATTTTCTAAAATCAAATCAAAAAACAAGCAATCAGTCAATCAATCAAACAAGTAAATTATTTAATTGAGAGAGAGGGTTTTGATTTTGTTTAAGCAGATTTGAATGGAAGTGCTTGCTAATAAAAGTATAATAAAAAATTAGTTTATTTATTTATTGATTATTTACAAGCTTTTCTTCGTTGATAATCCAAGTATCTGAGCAATCGAGTAAACCGTGTTGGAGGAAGATGGGTTTTTTACCAGAAACAATTTTGGATTTCTTGGCTTGAATACGGTTGTATTTGAGGATGTAGCCATCTTCAGTGGTAACATAATGAACTTCAAGAGGATATTTGTGGTAGGCTAAATACTCAGCAGTGGGTAAATTTCTGTCAGGAGAAGGAAGAGCAACATTTGGTTCTTCCAATCTCAAGTTGGAAAAGTTGCAGGTGCAGATTGCTAATAAGCAAAGAGCTATAAGGAGATTCTTATAGTTCATAGTGAATGAATTAAGAAGGAAGGATGTTTATGATGTATTTTCCTTTTTTTAAAAGACTAATCTTTTGAAATTTGCCTTATATTTTGTGTAAATTAATTATTATTCAATTATTTTGTTTGTTTGTTCCTCCTTTTGTTATCCAGATTCTCTTTAATTTATTTATTACTCTTAATTCAAAGAATATTAAGTTTTGCAAGAGAAACTTTCTAATTCATCTTTTAAGGTTATATTTGAAGATGTGATTTTAAGCTCACTAACTAACTAACTAACAAAAGTCTTCTATCCTTATAAATTACAAATAAGTGGTAGAGAAATCATTTAATTCTAGTATCAATGTAGAGTAAATGAACATCTAATTTCAATTACTATTCTTGAAATACCAATATATTTCAATATTTAAATATACAATTTAAATGTAAAGAATATAAAGGAAACATCTAAAAGATAAATATCATTTTTTTTCAAGCTTTTCCTTACTGTTTTAACAAAAATTTTAAATCGTTAACAGAAATGAATAGAAATTTAGAAATATGTTGATAATTATTTATATTGAAATCCTTGACAGATAAGTGAGAAAGATTGTATAAAAATAAGAGCAATTTGACATTCATGGTTATATTGCTTATATTTATAAAAATATAATTGATGAATATAAACAAGTAAAAAATTATAAAAGAAATTAATTGAATTGACATTATGTATCCTCATTATCCTTAATTAAAAGTGACGTCCAACCCTAAACATATTTTCTTGTTGATTATTTTAATTTGCGTCAAATGCAAGCATCTAACGTTCAATTTTAATTGCAAATTGAAAGTTAAAGTCAAGAATAGAAATTATGTTTAGTATTCCACATTATATTATCACTTCTTTCAACTTAATAATTCGAAAATAGAAATTAATAACATTTTCAGATATATTCAAGACAAATATTTAACAAAAATTCTTTTAAATGTAAATAACTGACTAGCTACTAACTTTTACTTTTACATATCCATCCTCATAACAGTTTCTTCATTCTCTTATGTTTAATTTTAATTACTGATTTCAATCAAGTTAAATTATTCTCTTAAAAATCCTCCCTCTATAACTTTCTCTCATCTTATCAAATACTTTTGATGATGATTTTTTGTTGTTGCTGTTGTTATAATTCAAAAATATTTGAGAATTCTATTAATTACTCATTTCAAAACAATTTGCAAAATGTAGGAAGCCTTTAACTGTAAACTCCAAATAGTTTATAAAGTAAGCATGTTGTTATTAGTTATAATTTAGCTTTAAATAAAAAATATTTTTATTTTTCCAAAATGAGCACATACATAATTTGATACTTGTTTCATTCTAAAATCAAACCAAATTTTTTATTTTATTATAAATGAAATTAGTAAAGAAATATTAACTAAAACTAAGTATGAAAGATTATTAAATCATAAAACTGATATCTTTCAATAATCTTATTAAAATAATACTCAATAAAAAAATAATAATATATATAACCACAATTAATTATGTAATATTGAAAATGAAATATTAAATGATCATTCAAAAAAAGAACTAGTATTATGCAAATTAATAAATATAAATAGACTTGGGATATTTGTATGTATTAGGATGTGTTTTTGCATGAAATTAAATGGTTTAAATATCTTGAATTAAATATAATTGAAATCTAACACAATTTTTAATTTGTTGCAATATTACCTAAGTAATATTTTCTAGAACAATGGGTATGTATACATACTATGATTAAATAGTAATATTGATCATTTACTACTATTTTGTGAAAATAATCAATCAGATATTTTTGGAAAATATCAAAATATCATCTTTTAAATTATATTTTTTCATTGAAAATAAAATATGAAATGAAATATTTTGCTATTTCAAAAAAAAGAATAAGTGAGTGAGTGAGTGACTGAAAGAATGAATGAATAATATCAGATCGAGATGGGATATATTTTTATAAAATACAATTTATATTGATAAATATGTAAATAAGTGATTGAAATATCTTTAATTATATATGATTTTATTTATTTATTTATTTTCATTTCTCAATTTTTTCAAATTATTTTATTAAAACAATTTTAGGCAAGATAAAATCATTGAATTAATTATAATATAAATATTATTTTATCATCTGTCTTACTTAGTTACTATTTTAAATCAGCCAATTTATATATTTTTTGATGTAAATAATAATATGCATAGTATTTAACTCTTTCAATATTACCTAACTTAAGATTTTTAATTGTAAATAAATAAGTTATTTGTTTGTTCTTCATTATCTATTATTTTAAAATCCAAAGATATAATTAAATAGATGATAAAAAGTTTAGGGTAGGGTAGGGTAGGGAGGTGAATTAAAAATATGTTATCAGATCAAACATTCATTAGTAATATTAATTAAAATAGCTTATGTATATATAAATATATAGATTCCTTAACTATTCTAGATGTCTTAGTGATGATTGATTGATCATAATAATCTTATTTCCATCTATCAAACGTTGTGACTGATTCTATAGGATTTTATATTCTCATTACATTGATTTGCAGTTTCAAGCAGTAAATTTAATTTTTTATGCAAGTTTTTAGACATCTATTCAAGCTATTATTCCTCTTTATCATCTAATTTTTATCAAAATAAATTTAATTCACAAAAAATCTTTCTTTTATTTCAAATAAAATCTTTATGAGAGAATGTTAATTTTAAGATATTCTTTCAGTCATTCATTTCTTAGTTGTTGATAATGATCAATAAATGAAATTTATTTTTTAAATTTATTACTAATTAATAATAATCTTAAAGTCTTAAAAAAATAAGACCAAAAATGATCAATTTCTTTCTAATCAAAAGAATTATAAAATTTTAAACATAATTTTTAATAAAGAATAAAAAAAATTTTTACCTTAGAAGTGAGCTTGCTTGAAATTAGATTTTTTGGGAGCTTCAACTCTGATTTGAGGTTGGCCTTAATCTTAGTTGATAATTTTGGAAACTGGTTCAGCAGCAGGATTTTTAATTTTGAAATCTTTCTTATTTTTGAAAGTGTCAAGTGTGTGAGTCATCATAACAGGGGGGTTATTTTTTTATTTGTTAGACATTTGAAGCTATCCTTTATTGAGGGAAGTAGCAGAGCTTGATATTTATATTAGAGGTGCTGTATTATTTGATAATGTAGATATGTTGTTTGAGCTGACTGAGGGAGTTCTAGTTACATTTGTATTTTAGTTAGCATTATTCACATTTAAGGTATTATTTTAGCCGTTTTTACTTAGAACTTCTGAGCTGCGGTTCATCTTTTTTTACATTTGTTTTTCTGAATTGGGATTTTTGTTATTGGATTTATTGTTAGAGCTCAAAACGGCTTGGTTCTATTGACTATAGAGATTATACATGGGGACTGGGGATGGTGATAGAGATTAAGATACTGAAGATGAGTTTTACGCATTGTTTGAGTTGTTCGAATATTTACTTTGTTAATCAGTATTGTCTCTATTCACATTAACGAAGTTGTTTTCTAGAGTTTTTAAAGATAATTTTTTGCTTTGGTTTATTGAATTAATTTAGAAAGAAGTGATATGACCAGAATCGCTCTTTTGTTAAGATTTAGAAGTTTTATTGTTCGAGGAGTTTGATGGGATTATGTCTGATTATCTTAATGACAAATAGTTTTATCCTTTAGCTTATTTTGATGAGTTAATGGGGATAGTTTAAGGGGAAGATTATTCAACATAAATGAAATGAAAGCTTTGTTAATTCTGTTGAATAGAAGTGCTTTCTCTGTTTGAAAATGCTGCATTTCTCTGGCCATAAGAATTTTTTATGGGAGTTACTTTACTGTTGTCTTTACCTTTGAGTATAATTCCACTTTGTTGCTTTAAATTTTATTGAGAAACAGCATTCTTTTTGGAGCTGTTAGCACTAGGAACTCTTTAAAGTTAAAATTGTGTCTCATTTCTAATACTTGTGTCATCATTGACTGAAGATGTCTCTGTATTCTTAGCATTAACAATTTTTTCTAAATATTCAAATTCACTCATTTCTGGATCAGCTCCCTCCTCAGTAGCCATGCGTGAGTTTTAATACTAATAATTAGAATTAGAGTTAGAGTTTTCAGAGTTTTGATTTTGTTGAACAGTTTAGTTGAGTTTCTTCTAAAACTTCAAGTTATTATTTTGATTCTTTAAATTATTTATACTATACTGAACTACTGTATTTGACTGAGTTTAAATCCTTTACTAAGAAGGAGGATTAGAGTGAATTTATGTATTCTTTCTGCTACTGCTACTTGAACTTATTTGCATTTAAATCTGATTATTTATCTGTGATTTTAGATTTAGTTCATTTTAGCTATTACCATTATTATTCCCATTCCTATTATATTAATAGTTTAAAACAAAAAGTTAATAATGGAGTTATTTTAAGAAAATATCAATTAAAATTAGTTTTAATTATCAAATTTAAACAAAAAATCTAATTAATTTCTTTTAATTTTTTGAATATGAATAGAAAACTAAAAATGAATAAATGTTGTTTTTCTTATGTTTTTTAAGATTTTTTTTTTTACAAATCTTGATTTTGAAGCAAGCTCTTTTAGAAGGCATTAGATGTAGGAGAAAGCTTAAAAATTTTTTCTTCATAAGATTCAGATGTTGCCATTCGATTATCGCTTTTGAAGTTAACTTGTTTCTTTTGGTACTTGTTGAGTGGTCTAAAGTCGTGAATAGGATTAACAGATCTTGGTGTATTGTTGTATGAGGAGTTCTCATGAGAGTTCATTATATGATCAGATTTAGGAATGTTTAACTTATTAAAATCTTACTAGGTTTTATTCTAATTCTTTGTAGATTAGTTGTTTATTTTTAAATTGATAGGACTTCCTTCAACATTAACTTCATATTACTGATTCTATTGGTATCTCTGATTTTAATTTTCATAGTTTGGATTAAAGTATTTATTCTAGTATAAATTAGTTGATCCTTTATGAGTTACTGTACTAGGCTAAACTTTATCTAATAATCCTTAATTATTGCTATTCAACTAATAGACCTAAAATATATTTTAAATAAATAAATCAAGTAATTCCTCAAAAAACTGGTGCTTTTAAAATGTAGGTTTTTTTAAAATTAAAATGCTCAAAAAATAAGAAAAAAATTTTCTTTTTTTGGTAAATAATTATTGGTAATTTATTTTATTAATCCATCAAATCCATCTATCCATTTTTATTTTATCAAATTTCTGAATATGTTTTTAAATAAATAATAAATCAAGTTAAGCATTTTGTTTACTAGAAGCTAACAAATCAAGAGTTATTAACAATTACAGTTTACTCATCTTTCTGAATATGTTTTAAATAAATCACCAGAATAGATAAAGTTAAACATTTTGATTTAATCAGGAAGAATTAAAATGAAAATTTATATTAAGTAATGAAAGATATTGATAAAACTGTTTACTTAAATTTCAGTTGGTTGCTGAGCATGAGGAGTGTTGCTTTATTTATTTGATACTTTTTGATTATTTTTGTAAACTTAAGGGGAACCTATTTGAGTAGACTATTTTTTAGTATAATTTTAGGTGAGCTCATTGTCTCTTTCTATTTCTCTTTCGATTGTTTAAATTCTAAGATCTAATTCTTCTAGTTCATTGCTTCTTTTGTTGTTAATTGCATTTGCAACTGAACCATCTTTTTTCTTGGTAGAGCTGTTTCCATTTAATTTAGCTTAGACTTGATACTAATTGAAATTGCTTGATTTTTGGAGTTAAGAAGAGCTGTTTCCTTAGAAACCGAGTGAACTTCTTAGGTTTTGAGCTTGAATTAGATAGCTATTAGGGGAGTTTATTGTTTAATTATTTGAAATTTAACTAGAGAATAGCTGATTGTTGGAGTTTAATTGCTCACTACTTGCTACAATTGTTGCTGTAGCTGTGGTTGTTTATGAACCATTATTGAATTTATTTAGTGCAAAGGCAGAACTTGCATTAACATTTTTATCTACTTTCTTTCTATCAATAAATTTTTAAACTTCTCCATCATTTTGGCTTCTTCTATTTGTTGCTGTTTATGTGCCTTAAGTGAATTTTATATGAGCTGAATGATGATGGTGATAACTTGCTTAAGGAGAGTAAAATCCTTGGGATGTCATATGTATATGAGAAGATGGTCTACCTGATGGTGACATCTCGAATCTACTTATGCCAGGCTAAGAAGTATTTCCTGATTAACCTATTTTAAGATTACTCTAATGAGATCTTTTGCTAGGAGGAGATAAGAATGGTCTTTAAGGTGGTTGAGAAGAATTAATCTAAGATTGCTAAGTACTTTAAGTTTAATTAGTTACAGCAGCAGCCTTGTTCTATTTTTAATACGAATTGACCTAACTTGACAAAGCAACAACTGCAGAATTATTTTAAATATTTTCATTTTTAGCTTTTTAACCCTAATTTTTTGTATGTTGTTGAGGACTCAAAAACCCTTGATTTAAAAATAAACCTCCTCCAACTCCATTATTATTTTCTTCTAACTATCTGTTATGAGCAGGAGACTGATTTATTACTAAAAACTCACATGAACGCTATGATTTAAACTTTCCTTTTTAAGGCACAAAATTTGTGATGCCAGAATTACCACCACCTCCACTACCAGCAGCAGCTGTAGTAGGCTAAGTATCTTAGGAATTATTTTCTTCAGTAGGCAATCTACTTCCTCCATTCAAAGTAGTGCTTTAATACATGTATCCCTACTATGTAGCTGCCCCTTAAAACTTTGAAAGAACTTAACTTTTGAATGTCTGATTTTTGGCACTAAATAGAGACTAAGTATTCTAAAAATTAGCACTGGGAGACTATCCTTATTACAGAATAGCTGCTGCTTAATGTGAAGGAGTTCCATATGTACCTAAACTACTACTACTTCTTGGATTTCCTAAACCTTTTTTCTAATAGTTCTTTTTATTCTGCATTTTTTTCATCATGTCGCTTTCTATTTATCTAAATCTATTTTTATATTTTATTTATTTTCATTCACTAACTCATTCATTTTATTTATGTTCTCAAAATTTCTCATTTATATTTGGTAAAACTGAATGTGATTTGAATGAATTCCTACTTTTACTTTTTTACAAGCAAAAATACCAAAAAAATTCAATGAAAAATAACATTTTAAATGGCTTAAACATTTTAAACTTCAATTTAAATTTATTTCAAATCAATAACTCATCATTATCCATCACATTCTTTCACTCTAATAAGCAAATTAAGCAATCAAATATTACCTTTCCTCATAAAGTTTTGCAGCCGATTCATCATCCAATTGGCTGAAACGCATAGCTTTACTATTTAATTTAAGAAATAAGTTAAGTGAGTAAGTTGGTCTGCTTTGCAACAAATAAAACTAAGAAGAAATAAAAGAAAATGTAAACTCAAGTTACATTAAATCTCTGTTATCAGAATCAGATTCATTACTAAATTGCTTTTAATCTAATTATAAAACAATAATAAAATATTAGAAACCCTCCAGCTAAATGGATTAAAATAAGTGTGTCAATCTGAATATAAGCAAATTGAGACACTTTTGTTAATAATGAGAATATGAACAATAAAAGGTACCTTCCATGTTAGCAATAATAATTATTATTTATTAATACAACCGCTATCAAAAAATCGCCCTACTTGTTTCTATTGTCTTTGATTAAAAATATATCTGCTTTTATTAACTAATTAATTTGTGGAGCTTAATTTTTTCTTTATTTTTTTTAAATAATGATTGAACTAGTTAGTCTGTCAATCAATTTATTGATCGATCAATCTATCTATCTATTGTTTATTCCTGCTGAATTATTTATTTCAAGCACAAACAAATTCATTAATAAATCAAGTGTATTTGTGTTAGTGAGTGAATAAATGAATGAATGAATGAATGATAAAAGTTTTTCTTTATCTATGGATCTCATAATAAATGAATGAAAAAAACATGCTTTAAATAAAAATAAAAAATTTGAAGCTGTGAGTAATAATTTGCACTTAATTCTTTAATTTTTTATTGATAAATTGATTCATTGATTATTATCAGTAAATAAATAAACAATTTATTTAATTTCATTTGATTACACATCATCTTTGAAGACATTTTCAGTCAAAAAAATATTTATTTTTCTTATTTGATTTGTTCAGTATTTACTTAAAAAACGGCAATCTTTTTGACTTGAATTTGTACTTATTCAAATAAAATCCAATTTAATCCAATCTTTATTTAAAGATTTCTTAATTTTTATTTCCTTTTTTGAATTAATTTCTCTTGAAAGCGATACTTAAAATTAAAGAAATATAAATATTTATTTATTCTTAATCTTAAATAAATACTCACACAACCTTTTCTTTGATTTCTGTAATTTATTTATTTCCTTAAATAATCATTAAAACCCATCAAAAAAAATCGAAAGAATCAAAAAAATTAATTTACAGCCATTATTTTCTCTAATTTTTTACATCTTTTCAACCAGTCAATTGAATTGACATTCCTTCATCATATCTACTTTTTGAATGAAGCCAATTTAATAAAAATTTGAATGAGGCACAAATATTGTAAATATTTTGGGATTAAAACTAACTTGTCATAATTAACCACTCAATTAAGATTCATAAAAAATATCTAATTAGTAACGTTGATGTAGCAATTATCTTTTAATGACGAGTGTAATGACAAATCAAATACATTGAAGTAAAGTGAATTAAACTAAAATTTAATCTAAAATATACATATTAAAAGATGATAAAAATAAATAATTGAGATCTTTTCTACTTCACAATTAATTATCTCTTCCACATTTTTATTTTAAATTTTTAAAGCAATTAAAAGTAAAATCTTAAAAATATTAACAAAAAAGTTAAAGCCAAGCAAAATATGAACAGATAAAAGGCTAGAGTTGCTTTTAGAATAGTATTTTTATTTCTCAAAGAACTATTAATAAGTAAAAGATACTGTCTAATTTAATTTGTAAATAAATAAAAAGTGTGTGTAAATAAAATTTGACTTTATTACTTTTACCATTCAGTAAATAATTACTAAAAACTAAATTTATTTATTCATTAAATTTAATAATTAATTATTAAATATAACAATGGTTTAATTTTCATCATATCTTTTTAAAGTCTTGTTTATTTTTTTGTCCTTTTTTTGCTTGTTGATTAATACCCTTTCCATTTCCAGACATGATTAATAATTAATTACTCAATAGTTAAAAACAAATGTATTCCTATTGCGATAATTAGTATTTTTTTAAATGAGTATAACATAATAAACTAATCAGATTAAATTTTACTTTCTTTCTAAATTACTTTTTTTGAAAATGAATGATTGAAGAAATTAATTTTAGGAATAAATTCTTTTTATTTTAATTTTGTGTATTTAAATTTAAACATTTTTATTTAAAAATTTTTTTATTCACATACATTTAATGAAAATCAACAAACAATCCCATCAAAAAAAAACAAAAGTTTTACTTAATTTTAGAAACAAATTCTTTCTTTTTTTATTTCCAAATTATTTTTTTATAATATTAAAAAATATTCAACAAATGATTCTTTACTAATGTTATGAAAGAAATGCTAGTTAAATTAATATTTTAAAAGAAAATGATAAACAAATTTTATTCTTCAAAAAATGAATTTTTTTAAAACACAAAAAAATGTTTTAATAAAACTGAATGGTTGGGTCTCTAGTTATCAGGACTTTTGATTTTCATTGATTTTTAGAGGGACTGAATACAAATAGTAATATACTTTTAATAATAAGCCTCTACTATTGTATACTACCCCTAAACCAATACTACCTATTTCACCTGACCCATGTTTTTTATTAGAAATATAGATAATGTCTATTAAAATATTATGTATTTAACTTTATTTATTTATTTGTATATGTATTGGTATATGGATTTGCATTTATTTATTTATTTATTGATGTGATGTGATGATTTGATTTATCTTGATAAATATTTGAAGATATTATTTTAGTTAATTAAATTTAGGTATTATTGTCAAATATTAAATAGATTTTTGAATTATCACATAGTTAGTTATAAGTAAGCAATGTCTTAAACAGTAGGTTTGATTATTCCTCCTCCCGAAATAAGAAGTAACATAAATTTGTCTAAGCGAGCTCTTCTTTAATTTAGAATGTTTTGTAATTTATAGCAATCATCGATAAGACAGCGGAATTCGTTGTTAAGCATGGTGCTGCAGTCGAAGAAAATATTATTTAGGCATAGGTTAACAATCTTAGTTTTAATTTCTTGAAATAAAATGATCCATATAGACCATATTATGATTCCAAAATAGCTGAGTTTGCCAGATCATTTACACAAAGTAAAATATTTGTTATTCATTTAGAATGACTTGCTTGCTTGCTTCTTTCTTTTTATCCATTTTTATGTTTGAATGATAATTTGTGAATTTGTGTTAATTATTAGTGTCTAGAAAAATCAATGACAGACAAAAACAATAACAGAATTTAATAAGAAATATGAAAATGAATATTTAGGATTAGCAGAAAGCAAATGAAAGAATATATATTGATTTTATTATATTTTAAAAGTCATTAGCGAATAAGTTGATCAAAGAACTGAAGGAGGAGCTGCGGCTGAAAATGAATAATAAAATAACATTGCTGCTCCTTAGAATCAAAATTAGTTTTTAATGAACAAAGACAAGTTACTTAAGCGTTAAGAAGCTCCTAAAGAGGAAGTTAGTGAACTCGATATGGAAGTTATTTAACAAATAGAAAACCCTAATTTTGTGATTTAAATTCCTAGTTAACTCACAAGTTTAGATTTAGATATTATTAAGCACACTGCCCAATTTGTTGCCAAAAATGGTAAAAAATTCCTTATCTCTTTAACAGAAAGAGAAAAATAAAACCCTCAATTCGATTTCTTAAAGCCCACAAACGCTTTGTTCAGTTTCTTCATTAGTTTGGTCAACTCCTATTAAAAAATAATTCAAATCAAAGAAAGTCAGGTTGATAATATCATTAGTAACGGTAAAAGTAAGCAACATATCTACACTTAAGCCCTAAGGATATTTGATTATTTGAAATAAAAGAGACAACAAGAAAAGAAACAAAGTGAAATTGAAAAAGAAGAAAGACTTCTCAAGGAGTCTATTGATTGGAATGACTTTTATGTTGCAGAAACTATCGATTTTAATGATACCTTTGGTTACAACAACAATAATAACACCAATTAAACATAAGACATACCAGCCATTCCAGAAATCCCTGCTGTTCAACCTACTCCCATCGAAGAAGAAAAGCCAAGTAAATTGATTAATTCAATCAATCAATCATTCTTATTAAACAATTTTGGGGACAAAGAATATTAAAAAAGGGATATTATTTTTCAATAAGCTTGGTAATAAAAACATTCTCAAAAGCTTTTAAGATAAAAGAATTCATTTAGATATTTATTCACTCTTAAAAGCAAATAAAAGCTTTTAGAATAAAAACAAATTTTCTATTTAATTGAATAAAATAAATGAAAAAATATCAGTAAAAACAATAAGGAAAATATTTTGAGATTAATTGGTAAAACTCTTTGTTAAAAAGAATGGCTTTAAATAATATTGCATTAAGAAAGTCTTCTTAAGAAATAAAAGATTTAACTAAAAACAATATTTTATTAACTTTATTGTAATCAAAGAAAAAAAAGCCTATTTTTGAAAAAAAAGAAAACTATCATCAAATAAAAAAATGAAGAAATATTTTTTTAGAATAAAAAATATTAATTTAGAATGAGAAATATTGTTTCAAATTTTTCAATTTTAAACACAATAATCCATAGATGAAACTAGAAAACAAATAAACATTGTTAATAGTTTCGCTTGTTTCTTGAATGAATGTGGATTACTTCAAACGTTAGATTTTGAAATAATTTTTGAATAAGTAAATAAAAAGAATCAAAAAATGTTTGAAAAAATAATTATTTTTCCCTAGATAATCAATCCCTTTAACAGTACAGATATATTTTTTAAAATGTCTGAAAAAATAATTATTTTTCCATAGATAATCAATCAATCCCTTTAACAGTACAGATATATTTTTTTCATTTCAAGGGAATGAATTAATTTTTTTATAAAATGATGTTTGTCTTTATTTAAATGAAAATATTAAGAGATTATTTAAAATTAAAAACAGAAGAACCTCCTAAGAAGGACATTCCTACAGTTTCAGGACCTAGTGAGATTCCACCTTAAATAATTCCTGATGAGAATATAAAGATCAAGACTGACTACAAGAGATAGCAAAACAATCAAAAAAACGAATGCACAAAATGTTAGATTTGTGGTTAACTTATTCCCATCGACGATTACAATAAGCATTTAGAAATAGAAATGTTGGATCCTAAATATTAATAACTTAAGAAAGAGCAATAAGCAAGTAGCAAATCTTCTTCAACAGTCCACGATCCTTAAATTATTTAGAATCTTTATGACATGAGAAAATATCGTCCTGAAATTTTCGGTTATGCTGAAGAATAATATGAAAAGGTTATCGAAAATGACAGATAAGATCCTAATAAACCTATTTGGGATGGTCAATCAGCTACTATGACCAGAACCACTGCTACAGTGGCAATGCTTGCTCAGTAAACCCGTAGAAAGTATGAAGAGTAACTCAAAGAAAAGGGACTCTTACCCTAAAGCGACGAACGTAATTAATCAATCAATATTACATTTATTTATTTATTTGAATATTTAACTTTAACATTAATATGATTTTCTTTTTTATAAACAGAAAATAAGCAATCACAATAAGGTGCTGCAACAATAAATCGTAACAACAAATTGTCATAATTAGAAGAAGGTGTTTCACTTGAACCTGAATCAGTCTTTTTACAAAAGAATCCAGGTGCAGTTACACTTAATATTAGAATTCCAGAAGATATAGAAAGAAACGCTAAATTAACTGGACAATTAATAAAGCTTACTTTCCAACCACATAATACCATTTAGCAAATTAAACAAACAATTTCAGAAAGAATAGGTAAATATTTATTTATTTTTATCTTTTTACATTTAATTTATTTAAAAAACAAAAATAAATAGGTGTTGACTTAGAGCAATCTAACTTAAAATCTACTCTTTTCAAATCTCTTAAATCAGAAAAAAGTATTGCTTTCTACAATCTCTTTAATGGTGCTGCTTTAGAACTCAATCTTAAATGAGTTAACTAGAATACTTACTTTTTTAATTAAATTTATAGGAAAATAAATAGTCTAGTATTTGCAATACTCTCTCTAATCCTATATCATCCATCCATCCATCCATCAATAGAGCCATTAATAAAACTTAATTTATAAAACCAATTTTTCGATATTCTATCTCAAATATCAAAAAATAGATAAATCAATCAATAAACTAAACCAACCAATAAAAAAACAAAAGAATCATCAATCAATAAATTTTACTCATTTCTCCATCTAATTATATTTTATTTTTAAATGTTACAAATGTATTTCTAATCATTATTGTTTGTATTTGTTTAAAAAACTTCAAGATAAAATACATTCATAAGCTCTAACTTAATTTGTAAAAAAACAATCTACCATATCCATCCATAGATTTTTTTATGTTACTACATTTTAATATCTCTGTTTGTTTAAAAAAGTACCTGCTTAACCCATCTATTAACTCAAACTTAACTTATAAAAATAATTCTTTTTTTAAGATTTAACAAATGTCATCTATTTCTTAATCATATTACTCCATTTTATTTATTTGATAAATATGTTTGTTTATTTCTGATGATTGATGCTATTTATTAATTTAAATAATTTAAACCTTACACATTATGTGATATTTTTATTTGACTGATGGATGGATGGATCACAACTAATTTTCTTTAGATTTGCATTAAATATTCAATTTGAAATTCCAAAAATAAATATTCGAAAGAAATATAAAAACAAACATTTTACTCTATTAAAAAATAAATTAATAGTAAATATTTTTTTATTTATTTAAAATCAAATAAAAAAGTTATTCTGAATGAAATATTTTTAGTAAAATTAAATCAAATTTTTTTTACATGTTTCGAAATTGATTAGTAAATAATTTAAATGATATAGAAAGATTTGTTTTCTTTTAAAGCGTACACAAGTTTTTTTAAAAACATTTATGAAGACTATTTGAAAAACAGACTACATACTTGATAGATAGAGAGATATTCAGTGTTGTTTTCATTGTCGATGTATTTGTTAATACATTGAATTCAAATAGCATAGAAATTTTGTAATTTTTGATAAAATTAATTGAATTTACAAGAGAGAAAATAGCAAACAAACAAATAAATAAATTTTAGACTGAAAATATATTGAGATTTTTAAAAGATATTAATCATCTAATAATCTAACAGAAAAGATTTCACTTTTTTATTTGTTTGTTTGTTTGTTTGTTTGTTTTTTATTTGTTTGTTTGTTTGTTTGTGATTAAAAGATATACTTACCTAAAGATATTTACAAATTAAATGATTGTACTCCATTGTATTTTTTTAATTTAGGCTGCTCGTCTTTTTAAGATACGGATATAATTAAGCTATTTTTTGAAATTAATTTGTTTTAGTCTTACTAGACAGAATTTAGGTAAGAAACTAATTATAGGCATAAGATATTATTATTCTTTGTTTGTTTGTTTGTTTATCTCTCTCGAAGTATTTGTTATTTCTATCAATTATTGTAAAATCAAATATCAGGAAAGTTAAATTTCTTAATTCTTTCTTATTTTATCAAAAAAAGAAAGAGCTTGATTTGTTTGCTAGTTTGTTTTAAATAATCGAGAGAGTTTTTTATTAGAAATGCGAACCAAGAATATGTGGTAATGGTTAATATAGAATAAAATTGAAAAGAAAAACTAGAAATATTTACCATTATAATAAGCTAAAACAATATAATTTGAAATGTTATACTGAGTATTTGAGTGGTTTATTTTATATTATGAAAATAAATATTATTTGAATAGTTATTTTCTATCATTATTCTTATGTAATTTTTCGTTTTGTAGGTTGAAATGAAAAGTTGTTTTCAATAGATTGATCGATAATTAATTGGTGATATCCCTCCCACATAAATCAATACAATTGCTTTATTAAAATAATCGATAGAGGGGTTTGTTTACTTACTTACTTATGTATCAAGCAAATAAGAATCAATATTTAGAAGATATATTATATTACAAGTAAATAAAAATTATTTGCACCAAGCAAAGATTGATTGATTGTTTGTTTGTTTGATTAATTGATTGATTAGTCAAAATTTAAATAATTTAAGGGAAGCATCAGAAGAGCCAATAATCGTTTCTTGTGATTTGATAGTTTTTGAAATAAAAATTTACTAGAGATAACAATTATCAAATATAATCATTATAAATCCAAAATAAAAAATAATCTAAAGGATATATACAGATATCAAATCAATCAAAAATAATATAGCATATCAAGCTAAAAACAAACAAAAGTAAGAAAGAAAGAAAGAACTACCTAATAGATGTCTCAGCAATAGATCAATTAATATAGCAACTAGCCTTAGCAGTTTTCTCACTAAATTATATAAGGAGGCTAACCCATCACTAATAGTTACAGCGTAGGTGCTGAAAAGAGATACAGTGAGAAGTTTACTTCTGGAACAGCCAATTAAGTGGTTGCACCTTCTCGTTTCTCAGTTAACTCTCCTGCCATCCGTACTCCTAAGAACTAGAAGGTAGTTTATATTACTAGTAATGAATAGTAATAGCCTGTTTAAGGTTAAACAGTCATTTAAGGCCACTAATTAGTTTAGGGACAAAAGATCATTTCTGGATCTCAATTAGTTTAGGGTGCTTAATTGATTTAAGGATAAGTCATTCACCCCTAATAAATAGTCACATCTGGTCCTCTCATCTCTACTAGATAAAGTGCTGTTTACCAACAAGTTGAATAGGTTCCTTAAATCATCACTACCACTGTTCCTTCTTAAACCAAATCTTCTACTACTCAATTTATCAGCTAATAATAGGGTAATTTACTTGTTACCAATTCTCCTTCTCAAATCTAAGTTGTAAAGAATGTTGTCTAAACTCCTCCTTCTGTCATTCATACCAAATCTGTCATCACTGCATCACCTGTCGTCCACACCAGTGAAGTTATCAGAAGCACCCAAAATGTCTAATATTCTTCAAACGATGAACTCCTAGTTAAAGAATTAGAAGGATACAAGAAGAAATGTGCTCACTTGGTAAATAAATAAATTCATTTTAGCATACAAAAAACTCTTTTCATATTCAAAATAAACATGGGGTTAAATATCTCTGTTGAAAATCTACCCCTTTTTGTCATTTTAATTTTTATATGAAATACTTTTTTATTTCAAAAATGACTTTTTCAAAAAAACCTGTTTACCAACTTGTTTAAATAAACTGTCTTGTCAATACCCAAAAGTAAATGAAATTTTTGGAATTTTTGAGAATAAAAAAATGAAAAAAGATATTTTTTTAAACTGTTTTGTTTCAGAGAACTTGAAATTTCTTTGAAAAAACGTTTATTAAAATGAAAATTTGAAGCAAAAAGTGATAAAATTGTTTATTAAATTCTGAGTTTAATTAATGTGAAATTTTAGATTATTTTGGTAGAATTTATTTAATAATATCATTTATTAATAAAAAGGAAACTCATATCTTAGAGTACAAACAAAAGTTTGAAGTTATCAGAATCACTGAGAGTTAGTTAACTGAAGTGTTGGCTGAAAACAGAAACTTAGCTTAACAAATTAATGAATATCTTATGCAAATCACCCAATACAGACAACAAATAGAATAGTTGAAGTTACGTTTAAATTAAACTTCCATTTTCGAGCAAGAGTACAAAAAAATTTAAGATATTTACAACTAGCAACTCATCTTGATTGAACAAATGAAA
Source organism: Tetrahymena elliotti 4EA (assembly GCA_000231825.2). Classification (NCBI taxonomy): domain Eukaryota; phylum Ciliophora; class Oligohymenophorea; order Hymenostomatida; family Tetrahymenidae; genus Tetrahymena; species Tetrahymena elliotti. The sequence goes on from JH720298.1 coordinate 1,433,077, forward strand.
AATGAGCTCATCATGAAGAGCAACAAAATCCAAGAACTCCTCCACAAGTAAGAAATTAATTAATCAATCAATCAATCAATATATTGTTTCAAGAGAAGAATTTAGCTAACAAATAATTTTATGAATTAGGGATGAAGAAAACCAAAGAATAATTTAAAGCTTAATGAATTAGCTCCAAGGCATGCAAGATTAAAATGACGAAATAGTCAAGAGATCTAAGAAAGACAAGGATAACAAAGACAAAGAAAACTAAGATAAGATTGATGCATTAAATTAAAAACTTGCTGATAAAGAAAAAGAATTACAAAATATTCTCTTTGCCCTCTCCAACTCTGAAAACTCCAAATATCAAGGAGACCTTCAACTTAAGAATTTACAAGATAACATTTCTTACCTCCAAATCGAAATAAAAAATAGGGATGACATCATCAAAGCTAAAAATTCTGATATCGATAGGTATTTAAATTTATCTTCAAAAAAAACTCTCTAAACCTACTTAAACCTACATTTTTTTTAACCACCAAGACAAAATTTATTTTAAGAAATACATTCTATTCAATTTAAAATCATTTATTTGAATGAGTAATTTGTTTTAGATTAGATTAATGACAAAATAAATAGATAGACCTAGCTAAAAACAAAGCCATAAAAATAAATCAAAATAAGGCATTTTAATAGAAAATCAAATAATAAATGAGAAGAAAATTAAATAATTTATCTAATTTAATAAATAATAAATAGCTTAGAAAATTTAGAATATATTTTATCCAGAAAATTTTGCTGAATTTAAAGTTAAAAAAATTCATAAAAATACATCAAAGGTTTTATTGCAAAAAAAGAGTTATGAAATAATTGAATTAATTAACTAAAAGATTTTTATAAAGCAAATAATTTATTTTTATCACACTAGCTAAATATTATGCTTTTGATAAAAAATTTTATATGAATAAATAATAAAGCTTAGGTTTTGTTAAAGTAAAAAAAAGCTTAGGTTTTAAGAAAATTTTAGAATGCAAATTATGAATGAAATATTAAAAATAATTTAATTATAAATAGATTGAGGGAATAGATTAATAACTTGTAAATCAACATATACTAATTGTAGAATGTAGAGCAAGAAAAGTTGAGATTATAGTAGGTTATTGAAAATAAGAATTAAGAAATTGAATAGTGGAAGAAGTCATATGCAGATCAAGAATAGAAGATAAGTGAACTTAGAAGCCAAGTTACTAACATTTATGTCTTCTAAAACTAGATCTAGAATTTACAACTTGAAAATGAAGGTTTAAGAAATATGATTGATCAAAAGGAAGACGATGTTAAGCGTTCTAAGAAGAGAGAAAAGGAATTAGAAAAAGAATCTGATGACAAGAAGGTTCTTCTTTATGAGAAATCTTAATATGAAGCCAAATTATAATTACTCACCTAAGAAATTGAAAATCTCACTCGTGCTTTACAATCAAAGCAAACTGAAAATGAAGACTTGAAGTTAAAGCTTACTTAGATACAAAGCTAAGTTTACTTGCTTCAACACAACGAAACTCTTGTAGTCAACTTAAATAATTAAATTGGAAATCTCGAAAACGATTTAAAGGCTGCAAGAGAGTTAGGCCATAAGCTTGAATATGAAATCATCTAACTTAAGAACTAAATTACTGAAAGAGACTACAAAATTTAAGGATTAAACCAAGATATCTACAACTTAAAGGGCATTTCTCATGAATACAACCAAGTCAAACAATCTGTTACTGAAACTGAAGTAAAGATCATCACCTTGAACCAAACCATTAACAAACTCAACATTTCCATCCAACAAAAGGTAATTCACATTTCCCTTTACTTATTTCTTTCTTTCTTTCTACTCAATCAAATTTATTAGTAAAATGGTATTTCATTCATTGCAAGTAAATACCAAAACTAGATTAGCACATTTTAACTTGAATAAAATATGCATTATGAATATAATATGAAAATTAACTATTAATAAAAATAGGATAATGAAATTGAATACTACAAAAATGCAAACAAGAATTTAGTTGATGATAATGAAAAGATGAAGAAACTTATTTCTGAATTGCAAATGATTGTTCATCAATTAGAAATAACTTTAAAGGATACAACAATCTAACTTAACATCTACAAAGATACTTAAAATACCAACTTGACCCTCTACAGTTAGATTGACTAATTAAAACTTAAATTGACTGAATCAGATTTAAGATATGAAGAACTTGTTAAGAAATACAACTTCGAAAAAGAATAGTAAGAGAATAAAATAGTTCTTTTATCTACTGAAAATCAAAGAAAAGACTTCTTGATCAGCTCTAGATTATAAGAAATAGATTAATTAAGAACCCAATTAATCTCTTACACTGAAATCCAAATCTAGTATAAGTCTACTCAAGACAGAATTCAATATCTTTTATAAGAAATTGATAGATTAACTGCTGATAACCAAGCCTTGGCCAAAGAACTTGAAATTGTCAGATTGAGATATGCCTAATACGCTGTCCTCGAATTCCAAATTTAAGATTTGTTAACAAGAATTGTTTTACAAAGTGCTGAAGTTGAAACTCTTAGAGCTTTGGTTAGTCAAAACAAATAAGAAAATACTTCTTTAAGATAATCCTAACTTAATGCCTACAGAAATTGATTGATTAATTAATTAATTTTATAAAACAACAAACAAACATAATTCTCATCTTAATTATTTTCTTTTATTGTCTATACATACATTTCTTTTTCTATTATTTGAATTAAACTGTCTCTGTTTGTTCATTTTTATTTTCTGTTCTTTAAATTTATCTCCAAATAAATCAAAAATATTTCATATTGGTATAGATCTTCTTTTAATTAAATAAATATCTTTTTAGAGAAAATATTTTTCTCCTTTTTTATTTATCATTTGTTTAAATTGTAGATGTAATTTTTGTTGTTGTTTAGGGATGAGTGATAAATAATAGGTTAGCAAAGTAGTACTATCTACCTTTAAATTCAAAATTAATAAATTATAATATAATAGAATTTAATAGATATTTTTCATTTATTTCAAACTAATTTAAATATTTTGTAAATTTTTAAAGGAAAAGTGATTTTATTATTTTAAGTACTTGCCAAACAAATGGGAGCCAATAAGATGATGAATATATATATATATATACACTATTATTACAATTTATATTAATTAGATTTAGTTAAATCATTTTGAATTATTTTTAGGTGAATGATTGTTTTTAGATGTAAAAATTAAGAAGGATAAGTTAAAGATTTTTTTATTCAATTAATTAGTTGATTTTGGTAATTATTTAATATTATATTATTTTATAGATGAGAATGTAGATGATAAATTAATCTATCAATCAATCAGTATTATTTTTTTACTGATTTTTATTGTTGTCTTTTGCACTTTGAAGATCAAAGAAATTTTCATTTTAGAGTTATACTTCTCTATCATGTCTTAAATTTTAAATTTCAATTAAATTTTCAGGATATCTTACATACTAAGGATCAGTAACATCCTTTTAAAATAATCTAAAGGTACAGAAAGATCTGCAATTTTTAGATAATCCCATAGAAAAAGGTGAACCAAATTCATAAGGAATATCTTGTAAATAGCTAATTTTTTCCCAACTTGCATATTCCCCTTTAATTTATTAGTAAAATTAATTAATTAAATATTTTAATAAAGCAAATTCAAATATTTTACAAGTAGTGATATTGAGTGTTCCAAAGTAGGTGTGATAAGTAAATAAGAGCAGAACAAAGACAAAGAAGAAAACAATAATAATAAAGCAAAAAGCAATATAGATATTATATGCAAGCTAACCAGCTTATCCAAATGTATTGTATTTTAAAACCTATTTTTTATATTGAAATTAATATTATTCTTTTTAATTATTTAATAAATTACTTCGATAAATCCAACAAGCAATTCTACAAGTTAGAACATCAAAAACCAATAGAAGACACATTTATTTTTTTCTCCTATACAATTTCCTACATAAGGACAGTGATGATCAAACCTAGCAACGCATCTCTTACAATCCTTACAATGCTTTGCTCTTAGTGGCATATTTATATAACAAGAGGTACAGTACCTCTTTTCAACAAAGGGTATTTAATTCTAATTACTTTAAATGTTTATTTGCTTCCTTTTACTGGTATTAGAAGGATTAAAAGACTTAAGCTGAATGCTGTTTTAGTTCTCAATATCACCACTTTTACTTACATGCATATTTTTACTCCATTATGATTTACTAAACTCTGAATCTCCTTTCTTATTAGAATCCTCTTTTGTTGTTAATTTATTTTTTTCACATTAAAGATTATTGAGATTAAATTAAAACATGCTGCTAGGATTATTAACTGTATTATTAGTAAAAATTATTTAACTTAAAGGAGTTTACTGTTTCATTTTCCTTTAACTCTTATTATCAACTTCCTAATTTATTTATTCAAATTTTATTTTAAAAATTGATTAATTTATTCATTAGTAGAGTAAATAAGTTAATTTAATTTTTATTTATTTCAGTTCATGTTCTATTCTAAATCACACTAACTCAGTTTTTTATTTAAAAAGTAAATCTCTTCTCGAAATGAATGTTTTAACCACTTTCAAACAGAGCTTTCAATTTATTTTTAAAATTTTAGGAGGGTAGGTTTTTGGTTTTATCTAACAGTATTAGTTATCAATTAAATATTTTTCAGAGATTGATAATAAAATTTTTTTCTAAAAAATAAAAAATAAACCCTCCTCCACCTCTACGATGAAAAATGTTTCTTTTTAAGTATGTTCCAACATTAATTGAAAATTTAAATTAATTAATCTGAGTTAATTTATCAATTGTGATGTTTATTTAAGTGCTAAGTTATTGAAATATTTTATAGAATTATTTCTGTAAGCTTTTATTTGATAAAAATAATTAGATATGTATTTCAATTTGATTACATTGTCGGTAAAAACATGATCCCCATTTGAGTTCTTTTATTCTTTGTCAAAGGTATTGCTTTTTTCATGATTGTTTTATTGTACAATTTCATCGCTGTGATGAACTTCATCATATGAGAAAGGCTCAACTTGGTTTGAGTGTGATTGTTTGGTCATTTAGTTATTTTAGTTTTGGCTGTTGATTGGAGATTGTCCTCCGTCTTCTGCTTCCTCACTTTGTTGGAAAGGTTGGAAAGGAGACATTCTTTTTTCAAGATTTTATGTAGTAAACTACTCCTGGGTTGTAGTTTTACAGGTAAATTTGGTACTTCCATCTTCAATTTGAGTGGTGATTTCTTTAGAGATTTATTTTTCGCTATTAGAACTGTAGATGTTTAATGTGTGGAAGTCATTGTTGGATAAAGAGATTTATTTTTCTGATTGATATTTTCTTTCTTATTTAGGTGTTAATTATTAATTATTTTAAACAGTTTGTGATTGTTAATTCATAATTTCTTATTCCATAACTTAAATTGAGGCTACTTACTCTTCGATTGTTGGAAGTTATTGTTAATGTTAATTTTGTTTCTCAAAGCTTCTATTTCTACTGAGAACAGGAGAGAATGCAGCAACTTTTACTTAAAGATTATCCAAGCCAACAATAAAATCTTATTTTTCTCCACTATGGCATGAATCTTCAAATTTAAAAGATTTCTAAATACTCTTTTATTTATTATCTTCTATTTCCATAGTAAGTTCACATTCCGGAATATAATTCTCAAGATTATTGTTTCCATCTTCAATTTATTAGCCTTTATTTGGTGTACTCTATTTTGGTGGAGTTTTATCATCTCTCATATTATCCATATTAATTTAATTGCGATTATCTTCTCCGCCTTCATGATCTTCCTCATCTTTGAACTCAACAAAGTTATTTTTCTTAGCTTTGATTACATTTTTTAAATATTTTTATTATTTCTTTGTTTTAATGTCATCCTCTTCGTTCTAGGTGTGCTTTTAATATTTAGAAATTTTTTGATTCAGTAAAATCAATAATCAAAAGTAAATAATTCATTCAGTTAAAATTAAATCCCAGCACTTATTTTTGTTCTTTTTAACAAACTAAAATAGGGGCTAGAAAAAAATTAAGATTTATTAAAAGATAAATTAGAAATCCTATTTGAAAACAAATTAAAATCTTCTCAGTTTAAATGTAAAAAAATCAAGTGATCTTTTTTGAATTAGGATTTACTTTATTAGAAATTTCAACTAAAATAACTTTTAAAATTGAAATTGAAATCTGAAAATCAATTAATTTTGCTTTTAAAAATAGACAAATTTATCTATTAGACTACTTATTTACTATCTCAAATTACAACAAACCAACCAACCAAGCAAATAAATTAATAAATTAACTAACTCACTAACTAATAAACAGCCTTTTATAAATTTAAAATCTTGATTTGCAGTTTAGAGAAATTAATAAATTTATAGTTTTAGGTTCTATTTATATATTTAGAAAAATATCTTTAAATAAGAAGAAAAATTATCACATAACCAATCCAAATATTTGTAAGTAAGTTCCTTCCTTCCTTCCTTGTTTTTTTTTGCTGGTATGAAATAAGAATTGACATCAACTTTAATATGATAATTCAAAAGAATATTTATAAATGTATGTTTTAATTAAAGAGATGGAGAAAGACTAAAGTTATTTTGTGTGATAATTTTTATAATAAAAGACTATTCTTTCTATAGTTATGATATATAGGATAGCATTTCTACTTCATTTCATAAAAGGATAAGTTATTTATTTGTTAGTTAGTTAGTTAGTTTCATTAGTTGTTTATTAATAAACTTAAAAATGAAGTAAATTTGAAGAATAAATATACCTTAAATTCCATTTTGAAATTATGACTGTTATTAATTTTGTTGGTTTCTCCTCCTTCATTCATAAAATTTGCATGGCTTTTGCCTTTGAATAGCTATGAAATAAAAGATTTTCTTCCATTCTGTTGTATTCTGCTGCTCTGGCTCTATATAGAATATCAAGTATTAAATGTAAACAACATAATATAGTTATGTTTGATAGATATATGAAAAATGTTTCATTGTAACATAATTAAATATCTTGTTAAATATAATATAAGCATCTCAATCTAAATCTTTACATTTTCGGTAAGGGAAATGAGCTCAAGAGGGACGTATCCTGGCTGATTTTATTTAAAAAAAGATTAAAATGAATTAATATAAGTAAAATCAAATGAGATGATCAATACAGATATTGATGATAAATTAACAAATAAATTTACATCAGCACAATGAGTAATAAAGTAGGATACGACTGTGATTAGGACAGATACCCAAAATATAATTGAAAATAGTTATGTCAAATCTAGCAAATCATCTTAAGCTCTAATAACTGTTGGAGCTAATATAAACAACTATAGACATATGTAAATCACTGGTGCTAGTTTATCTGTTTGTTTTATAAAATAAATCTTAATCTCAATTAGGCTAACTAACTTTCTAACAAATATCAAATCAGAATTCAAGAAAGACACTGCATTTTAATATAAAACTCTGAATTTATTTGAGAATTTCTTGAATCTAACTTTAATGAAAACATCTTAAATACCTTTTAATGAAATAAGCTTTTCGCAGCTGGTACTTTTTTTAGCTTTTTGATCTTCAAAATTCAGCATCTTGAAAGGATTTAAGTAAATTAATTTATTAAATAATTAAGTAAAAATTAGAAAAATAATGTTTATTTTTTTTCTTTGTTTGTTTTTTTATAGCTGATATTTAAATTGTAGTTATTTCTCGCTTGTCTTCTTCTTTCTTCGCTTTTCAATCAATCAATCAATCATAATTAATAATTAATTAATTCATTTGTAAATACACCTACATTACTATTTTATTAATAAATCAATTTGTCAGTCAGTCAGTCAATCATTGATACATTCATTCATATGTCTTAAGAAAAAAAATAAGAAAATAAACATCGCAAAATTGAAGAAGATTTTAACAAAGAAAGAAAGAAATAATCACTATCAATTCTGTAAACAGCAAATAAATAAATAAACAAATAAAAAGGCTTATTAAAAACAGTCAAAAAAAAAATAAATCAATCATTTCTTAATTTAAAAATATAAATTATGATATTGTATTGTTAAGCTATTAGTTTCAAATCTTGTTAAAACAAGGAATTTATTATTTATTTAGCAAGTAAAATCAAATCAATCAAATAGAACTTTCATTTCATTCTTCTCTCAAACCTAATTTCATTCATTCATTCATTTATATTTTAACAAACACATTCTTTATTTTAACTTTTTTTTGACCAGCTAGAATGTTCAAATTTTCAATGAACTCCAAAATATTTTAATTGAATGTATGAAAATAAAATATAAAATTAGATTTTTATTTTCTACTTGTTCTAAATTTAATGAAAAACGTTCCAAATAGAAATTAATAAATTAACAATTTTCTTAATTCTCAAAAATGTAAATTCTGTTGGCTAGTTTTTGAAATAGTTGAATTTAATTTAACGATTTGCTTTTTTATTATCAGAGTTATTACATCTCTTTATTCCTTAATAAAAACTAACAACAATTTTTATAAATTTGTTAAAAATCTTAATTTTTTATCTATTTTTGATTTAATCAAAGCTATTTATTTATTTACTAATTGAAAGATTCTAGGTTGGGTTTTTGAATAAATAGATGTAAAATAAATAAAATCGATTAGGTGATAAAATTGATAAACAAATAAATAAATACTTTTCTATTTGTAATTATACATTACATTTGTATGGATATGAGAATTCAATCACATAAATTGAGATATTACAAACGAAATATTTAATTTAATCTTATCCATGATCTAATTTTATAATTTTTACCATAAATTAGATTTTTTGTTACAATGATTCTTTCGTTTGCTTTACATTTTTAATTTCTTTAATTATTATTTTACAAAAATAGAAAATAGCCAATTTTAATTTTACTCAATTAAAAATTGTAATCATTAATTAATAAAATTTTAAAGTAAACACCAGTAAAAACTATTGGATATTTATCAATAATTCTTCATTCATTCATTTAAAGCTTATAGAAATCATATTATCATAACATGCTCGAATAGTTATTTAAGATTATGACAACAAATGAAAATAAAAATTTTTTTTTGAAACTACTTTAAATAAATATTAATTGAATAATGGGACATTCATAATAAAGTGTGGTAGTTTTATGGTTTAAGAAATGATTTGTTATGCATGAAAGAGAACATATTTTTTGGTTAAACTTACTTTTATTTCAATTAAATAAATACAAAATAATTCATAAACAAAACTAAATTGATTTATCTTACATTATCAATCAAACTATTCTAATGATCAATACATAAAGATATTTTTTCTAAACATAAAAGTAAATAATAATTAAGAATTTATATTTATTTTGGTATTTAGTAAGTTAAACATATTTCTGAAAACAGAATTTATTTATCTTACAACCCCCATTCTTTATAATTGATTAATGAATAAAAAAGTTATCTATTTTTATTTAAAAAAGTATTTATTTGTTAATTGTAATCTCATTCAATACAAATCACTAAAGGTGAATGTTCTAAAAAAGTATTTGTTTTATAAAATTATAAATAATAGTTGTTTTATTAATTAGAAAACTAATTTAGAGAGAACAATGACCATAATGTTATCATGAGATAAATATGCCCTTTTTTTTATTGAGAATTGGGTATTTATGTCAAAAATTGTGCCCTTTTTTTTTTTCAATTTTCAGAATTTTGAGTTTATTTTGGATTAATTTTTATGGTATATATTGATAATATCTTTTAATATTTCAAATTGAAGAATAATTTATATGAACGAATATTGATTGATAAGTGGATAAAAATATATGAATGGAATATATACAGTAAAATACAATAACTTAAAACTGAGAAAAAATATAAAAATATATATATTCATTAGCTAACAGGTACTTCTTCATTATTTACTTCCTCTGTGCTTTTATCTTCTTTTTTTTCTTCTTGGCTTTCAGCTTCTGCAGGATCAATAGGCATGATGTAGGAATTCTGATTATTGAAGACAAATGCTTTGTAACCCTATTGTTCAAATATTTTTAAATAAACAAAATTAAAAAAAAAAAATTACTTTATTATTTTTTTCATCATAAACATTAAAACCAACTTTCTAAGAAACTTCAATGTTTTAGTGTTAAAAGTGGTTTAAGTCAAAGAACGGTAAATTTTTTTAAGGGAAATTCCATTTTTAACTCGTACTCTTAGGAGGAGGTAATAGAGACAAGACATTACCTTCATTACTATTTTATACACCTAAGTTGCTTCCTACTATATTTAATTGCTCTGGTTAGTTAACCAATTAAGCTTAACTACTTTATCCAAGTTGAATTGGCTATTACTATCTTAGCAAATCATCCTATTTAGTAGGTAAAGTGAAGTGCTAATTTTGTTAATTCTATGAAGGTATTTATTACTATGAAATCTATTATTATAATCCTATTTATTGTTATTATTATGATTGTTGTTATTGTTGTAATTATATTTGCTGATTGGAAGACTATCTTTATGAATTTTATGATGGTAATAAGTTATTTTATATTTGCTAATTATTTTATGAATTAAATTGATCTTAGTTTGATTAATTTCTTAATACCTTCTATTATTATGAGTTTTTAGAGCTAACATTTAATGATTAAGAAGATAAATCAATTTAATTTTAATAATTTTTTCTTGGCTTTTACAAGCTTTGACTGCCTAAATAATCTTCTTCCTCTTCTTGTTATTGCAGCTAGTTTGTTTTAGATATTTTTTTATGTTTCTTGAAAGGAACTGCTTACAATTTTTTAGCTTTTTTATAAATGATAAATTCCTCATCATAATCCTCTTCTTCTTCATCATCATCTTCATAATTATTATAATAATCTTCTTCTTATTGCTATCTTTATGAAAACTTAACACTTTTCTTAGCATTTCTATTGATATCCTTTTATGCTCTGATTTCATTCTTTTAAATGACTGAACTCTTAGTTGGTTTAATAAATTTACTATTTGTGTTCTTGCTAATTAACTTATTTTTTATCACCCTTTTTTAAAATAAAAATAAATTTTTCGATTGGTTTTAAACTAAAAAATACCTTTTTAATGCTTCATTTTTTTTCTTGGTTTGTTTGCTTGAATTGTTGTTATTCTCTTCCTAGATTTTATTTTCAATGATTTCTTAATTTTCTACATTATTTTGTTGCACTGTTTAATTTTATTTTTCTTATTCATTTAGAACTTAAGGAGTATGGTCTTCCAACTCCATCTCCTTTTATTCAGTCGATTTAAGGTCAGTGTTGATCTTATTATAAATTTCTGTTTGCTATTAAATGATATTGTTCTTAAAAGCTTAAGGTTCATCTGCAAATGAGAAAAATACAGCATTCTATCTATTAATTGGCTTCTAAATATCATCATTGAAAATACTCTGTCCAAACTTTGGCTAATTAAATAAATCAATTCCATTTCTATTAAGAATAGTTCCTGAAGGAAGACCATCCTCAGCAGTAATAAATTTCTATTAAGGAGCTTGCATGCTCTATGAATACATATTGTCATTCAAATTATAATTTTGCTTAAACTAATCACCATTTGCCATAGAATAATTGGCAAAATCATTCATTTAATTGTAAGCATTCCTATTGTGTCTATTAACAATATTAGGATCATTTTATTATTCTCTTTCCTCATTCTCTCTTCTAATTCTCTCTAAAAGCTAAAAGTTTCTAGGCTTGTAAGCAAAATTTGCATCAGTGTAGGATTAAGGATTCTATTTAAATGCATTCATTTATTCATATTTTTAGTTCAAAGATTTGCCCTAGAATTTATCCATAAGATGAACCAAATTATCAACAGATTCTGCCTTAATATTGACTTTTTCATCAAACATCTCACTTATGTCTTTAATTTATTTATTTTTCCTACTTTATATTGCCTTCTAAATAACTGCTTAAATAAAAATTATCATTTTCTTAAAGTATTTTAATACTAAGCTTATAGTTATTATTGTTAGACATACAATAGCTATGATCTTTGTTCTAATATTTAACTACTCAAAAGGATAAGGAAGTCTCTAATTGTCAATATCCTAAATAGCACCACTAAAAAACTACTTCAAATGTAACAAAACCATCTTCTAATTAAAAGCAAGTCAATGTTTTTATTTATTATTATTTCTGCTTCTAAAACTTATAATTCTACTATGTTCTATTTTTAAATTATTTGATTAACTTATCAATCAATCAAGAGCTTTCCTTCCTTATATTATCTTTAACAAATTTAATACAAAAAAAAATAAATAAATTGTATCTTAAATCTGCAAACAGCTACTCTTTCTTTATAAAGCAAGCAAACAAAACAAACAAAAAATATAAACTTATTAATCTCATCAAATATTTTCAGTCATATTTATTACTGTTAATTTTTCATTTATTCTAAATATTTGTCAGCACGCTTATGCAGCAATCAAAATTAATTAAATAACTAATTATTCTTTTTTCTTTACTTTGGCAAGATCTATTTTGGCTTAATTAATTGTAATATCATCCAGCATATTTCTTTCTTTCTTTATTTTTTTCTAATAATCCTTAATCAAATTATAGGAGACATACAAATCCTACTAAACAAGTCAGTCTGCCAGTCAGTCTACAATAACAAACAAATATGAATTTTAACCTTGTAAATTAATAATAAAAAAATAAATGTTCAATTTTAATTTATAATATTAGTGTCATTTCTAAAAACTAACATTTGAAGCTGCCTTGCCATTTTTAATAATAATAAAACTAATTAATTATCATAATAACTAAGAATTAGAAATAACCAACTAATAAATCAATACAATAAATTGCATGAGAGTTACAAATAAATATTTATATCATTGAAATAATGAATAATAGTAAAAAAAAAGCTCTTTGTGGAAATTAAAATTACTATGACATAAATCATTAAAAAAATTCTTTCATTTTCTTAAATTTACTAAAAAATTTCTTTTTCATTATGAAATTTCCTATTATAATTTTTATAAGTAGATTATTGACAATTTCATTTTTGTTTAAGAAATGGGAGTAATTTGTTTAAATAGCATAATTAAAATTATCTATCAAATATTTGTATTTCAAATTTTTTCATCGAAAAATTGCATTTGTTGATAAGAGTTAATTCTAAAATATATCAAAATATGATTAATAAAATTATTTAATATGTTCTGTTAATAAAAAATAAAATGCAAAATTATTAATTATTTATAAAGAAACGATGCTGCTGAATTTTAATATTTTTAAAAGATTTGTTAAAAAAATTAATTGATGTAAACAAAAAATGATTAGAATATCAAAATTGATAAATAAAATTATTTAATTTACTTTCTAAGAAAAAAATAATTCATAAATACAAAGAAGATAAGAGAAATAATATGCTAAAATAATTTTTTTAAAGCTAGAATAATTATAAAATGAAAAAGAATTTTTATATAATTGATTAATGTCTATTAAAAATAGCATTAGATTTAAGTAGTTAGTTAGTTAGTATTAGAAATTGGTTTTCATCAAAATTTATTAATAAATGAATGAATTACTTTTCATTTTAACTTTGAATGATGAATTTGCATTATTATATAATTAGGTGTAGATATAATGATATTAATATGGTAGTTGTTTGCTTGCATAGAAAGAAATATTAGAAAGAGTCTTTGCTAGTTTATATGATTTTATGTATGTACTTGCGCGCTTGTTTGTTTATGTATGTATTTATTGTCTATTTAATTGATGAGCATCAAAAAGATATAAATATTTATATTTATTAGTTTATTTTCATTAATATATTTCGAAAAGACTTGATTGATATTTTTTGTTAAATTAATTTAAAAGAAGGCAGGCAAAGTATTATCAAAAATATTTTTTCAAATTTTGAAATAACAATATTGACCTATTAAGAGTGAAAGTGAAGTGAAATGTCAAAGGATCAAGAGAAAAAGTTGACAAAGGAGGAGAGAGAAAAGCTCCATAGATTAAAAAAAAAGAAATAGTAGAAGCAGAAGAAGAAAGATGAGAAATCAAATCAAAATAATGTTTAAAGTGAGGCATCATTTGATTCCGTTTCTGTATAGACTGAAATCTCAGACAACACACATGCTCGTCTTTCTCATTAGAATCAAAATAATAATGAAATGTTCTCTAATGATAATATTGAAGAAGTTGAGTATGTTTACGAAAATGAGGAGAATGTTTTAACTGGATAATATTATGATTTATTTAAAGATGTCTTTAAAAAATACTCTGAGAAGTAAACAAGCGCTTTTGAGTAAGCAGAAATTGAAGAAGAAAAGAATGAAGAGGAATAAAAAAAATTGTAAGATGAATACGAAGAAAAAAAAGCTAAAAGAGCATAAGAAAAGCTTGAAAAAGAATAAAACAAAGAGAAATTATCTCGTAAATAGCGTAAATAATAAAGATGGTTGCAAGTCGCACAATTAAAGGCTCTCGTTAAGAGACCTGATTTAGTCGAAGCATGGGATATTACTGCACCTGATCCAAGAACTTTGGTCTTTTTAAAGTCTTTAAAAAACACTGTTCCTGTACCTCGTCATTGGTCTCAAAAGAGAAAATATCTCTAAAACAAACGTGGTATTTTGAAACAACCCTTCAAATTACCAGAATATATTGAAAACACTGGTATTGCCAAATTAAGAGATCCCTTCTCTGAAAGAGATGGTATTAACATGGTTAAATAAAAACTCAAAGAACGTATGAATCCTAAAATGGGTAAAATTGAAATTGATTATGATGTGCTTCATGATGCATTCTTCAAATATCAAACTAAACCCAAGCTTACCATTCACGGTGATATCTACTACGAAGGAAAAGAAGATGAATGTCAATCTAAAAAGGTAATTTATCAAGCTCTCACAAAGTTTATTTTAAAAATCAATAAACTCTCCATTCAATATATATTTTTCAACACTCTGAAACAGCTTCTCACTCATTTTAAGTAGATTTTCAGTGGATTTTAATAGATATTTTTTCATTTTTTTAATTATTGATCAAGTCTTTGCTAATATAAATCATTTAATTTTAAAATGATTAATAAAAATCTTCAATTTATCTTTATGATACGAATAAGAAGAGAAGTTAACAAGCTTAAAATTTATTTTAAAATTATTGAAATCAGCCGCATCAACTAAAAAATGTTAGAATATATTAATTTAATCATTAAAACGAGCTTAAATTCTATTAATTAAGTATAATTTCGTTCTAACTCCAATGAAAATGCAAATAATCATAGTTTACATTATTTACTACATATAATAGAATATTATAGAGCAGAATAATTCAAAAAAAAGGTGATAAAATAAACATAAAATTGCCCATTTGATTTATTTCTTTTGAGAAATTGAATTATGGATAAATTATTTAGTAATTGTTAAAATTCATAGATTTTTTTCAATAAATAGTTGATGAGGTCTTTATTAAATTTCATAGATTAAATCAACTTGTTTAAAGAAGCAAAAAAAATAAATTACCTCAAAAAATAATTGAGATTGTGCGTGAGCTAGCATTTTATTTTTCTTATTAATTAATATTTAGAAAAGAATAAATGCGAATTAATATTCTAGAAATTATTTTAAAATCAATCATCTAATATTTTTTAATTGAATTTATTTGAAAAAAAATTGATTTATTTTTTTTATAATATTGATAGTATAAGCCTGGTAGAATGAGTGAAGCTTTAAGAACAGCTTTGGAAATATCTGATTATGCTCCTCCACCTTGGTTGGCCAGTATGTAACGTTATGGCCCTCCTCCATCTTATCCAAATTTGAAAATTATTGGTAAAATTAAAATTTTGTTAGTTAGTTCGTTAAAAAAAGTTTTTAATTTTTAATTAATTTTGAAAGGTATGACTTATCATGATTAGGGAGGAAGCTTTTTAAATAAAGTTGCTATTGAAGAATAGGTCAAATAAATGAATATGCCAGGTATTTATGGTATTTTTAAGTCAGACGACGATGTCAATGATGATGTTATCCCTGTGCCTAAAGGTTATTGGGGACAAGTTATTGAAGATGATGACCATAATGTTGAAGTTTAAGATGAAGTTCCTGATGATTAAGACTTAGATGAGGACGATTTAGGTGACGAGGATGTAGATTTTGAAGAGCAATTGTAATAATACGATAAGCAAGGAGGATAACAATAAAATTATCCTAAGCATATTCCTGTTAATCCATCAAATGTAGCTGGTGGATTCGAAACACCTGATGTTGATATCAGAGGCTAACCAGTTTCTGATGCACCTCTTTATCACGTTTTGGAATAAGTCCCAACTAAAGGATAAGCTGGAGCTATCTTAGGAAGCTAACATACTTATATAATGCACAGTTAGCATTAAAATTGATATTTTTAATTAATTTTTTAACAATATAATTTAATATTTCATATGACTATTCTCAACTAAATCAACTCTGTATTTTATCAAAATTATATATTTTTATCTATCATTCATCCATCCATACTCTTATTTTCTATCTATCTATCTACCTACTTATTTATTCACTGCTTACCTACACTTCACAATTTTTTATTGAAATCCTATGATTATTGAAACTTATTTATATTAAAAGAACAATTTTAGATTCAAATTTTTTACTCATTAGATGATAAAAAAAAAATAGTTACACTCTAACTTTTATTTTAAAGTGTTAGATATAAATTTCACAGTAGGGTATTATGCAGCCAACTTTAATTAAATATTTTATGAAAAAATCTTTAATTTATTTGGATTATTTACTTAATTGTGATTTTTTTTAATAAAAATTGTTTGATTGGAAGTAACATTTCTTACATTTATTTTGAGGTTTCAATTAAATCTTTAATTCTAAGTAAATCTTTATTTATTATTACTTTATTTAAGTTGTAAAATATTTTATTTTCTGTTTAAATTATTTTATTGATTTGGCAGCTAAATATAGTAAACATACTGAGTTAAGAACATTTGAAAGGGAAATATTGGCCCAAAATTAATTAAGATTTGATTAATTTAGATTTTAAAATTAAAAAGATTATCTTTTATGATGAAATTATCAAGTATTTTGATTTAGAAAAACAAATAATAATGAATTTTTCTTTTTATTTAATTATTTTTATTATTGAATCTATCTTCGGAAATATAGCATTGTTAAAAGAAAGTAGTTTCAATATTTAGTTTACTGTTACATATAAAATAATTTAGCTTCTCATTAAAAGTAATAAGTAAACATATGAATATTCCTGAAGAAACTTAAAGAGAGTTTTATTTATCATTTAATTGATATTATTAAAAAGTAAAAGACTTGTTGATTAATAAAAAACCAGATAAATAGTTATTTTTTGATTTTAATTTCGATTAGAAAACTATTAATTATATTAGAAAGTGAATTAAAAATCTATTAAGGACTAAAAAATATTGATCTGAAATTAAATTTCTAATAAATTTTTAGCAGTGTTAGTTTATCTCAATTGAAATGTTTGATTGAGGTCAATCTTTTTGTTAAGCTAAAAGTAAATTACATAATATACACTACAAAGAATACATTTAATTTGTTTGAAAGCCAATTTTAAAAATAAAATTGAAATTGATAAATATTTAGATTTAATAAGAAAGTTAGAATGAATGGAAATTGTATTTTTGTGTTTCAAAATTTTAATTAATTTTATGATTTTTATTTATTTAGATTTCATTAGTATCATTAAATTTTATCTGTGTAAATAAAATGGAAATCAATAGATATCAGAAAAATAATCATTTAAATATTAAATAAAACGAATAGAGCTGGTTTTCGTAAAGCTAATTTATATTTTTGATAGTTTTGTTTAATAAATTACATTAGTCATTCATTATGTAAAATTTATCTCTATTTCCAACCAATTTTGGATATTTAAATAGAATAATATTAATTCATTTCTTAGTATATCATTTATAAGTATCCTCAAAATTAGGCAGAGAAAGATAAAAGATAAATAATTAATTAGAAATCAGAGTATGCTATTGCCCTAATGTATACTATTCCAGATAATTACGATCAATTGTTTATTAAAATTGTACAAATAAATTCCTCTCTATAAATTATTTATTTATTAAAAAATTTATTAGTTAGTTAATTAAATAAAATACAAATTAAAATGCTGGGTAAATCTAAATTTTTCATATTATTTGCTTCTCTTTTAGCTATTCTAGGAGCACTCTTCTTGCTTTACAAATCAGATGATATTTCTATCTACATTTAAGGCCATAGAATTAACAAGTTTACTAAGCATGCAGGACACTATGTTATGTCTTCTGTTGAAAGACAATTAGAAGACGGAAGCTTTAGTGTTATTCTCAAATGGAAACCCGGTAAATTCGAAAGAGAATTAAAAACATCCCCTGTTTTAAAAGATTTAAGAGCCACTTTCAAAGTCGATGCAGATAATGAATGTGAGTTCAAAATCACTGATTTAGAAGATACAAGATTCTAACTTCCAGAAAATGAGCCTTTCCCATTCACCAAATAAAGACTTGGAACTAAGGCAAAAGAATCAAATTTGTTTGAAACAGAAATCAGCAAAGTTGGAGAAAATTTCTATTTTGAATTGAGAAGAAAACAAAACAAAGAAATCATTTTCTCTACTAAGAATCACCCCATTTACTTTACAGATAAGTATTTAGAAATATCAACTAAGTTGGATGAATCCATGATATTTGGTTTAGGAGATAGAAGAACTGATTTTCTTATTAAGTCAGGTAAATATTCTTTTTGGACATCAGATGCAGTTACAATTGATGATGGTACACCTGGAAAACAGCTTTATGGTTTCCACCCTATGTATTTGAGAAGAGATGTAAAGAGCAACTTATTCCATGTTACTCTCTTCAGAAATGCTTATGGACACCAAGTCGATTACTAACAAAATGAACATTTAACCTATAAATGTATTGGAGGAAATATTGATTTCAAGTTCTTTATTGGTGATCAAAACCCTGAAACATCAATCAAGCTCTATCATGACTACATAAATGGATGGGTCTTGCATCCTTTCTGGGTTCAAGGTATAGTTTCTTTGCAAATTTCTAACCAAAATTTTCTGAAGAAAGAATTCTTTAATAGGTTATTTATAAGATTTAAACAGAAATTTTGATTTAAGGTCAAATTTACATTTACAGATTATATCATCCTTGTTGCCTAATCTGAATTTACATTAATTTTATTCACCTTAGTTATATCAATTACACCAACCAAAGAAATTAACTTACCACTCATTAATTAATAATTTATTCATTTAAAATCTCTTAAGAAGTAATTAATTTGACACCAGCGAAGATACAACCATCAAACTAACCCATTGTTTTTTTTATTCATCTTCAATTTTACAAAAGAAAGCCATGCCATAAAAAAATAATTCATTTTAATTTTAAAAATTTGAATAAAAATATTCATTTTTAGAAGGTGGTTTAGAAATTTCATAATTTAAAAATATTTTATTAAAATTGAGATTAAAATAATTAATTTATAGGTTTCCATTAATGCAGATGGGGATATAAGGACTCTGAATAACTTTTGAATGTTTGGAATGGTTACAATAAATACAACATTCCTTTAGACTCTCTTTGGACTGATATTGATTACATGTATAAGTATCAAGATTTCACTATTGATTTTGAAAAATTCAAGCTTGAACAAATGCAACAAATCTACAATTTGTAATATTCTTTTATTAGTTCATGTGTTTATTAAATTAAATTTTAAACTTAAGATCTGATCCTAGCGGTGTTCATTGGAGCAGCATAGTTGATGTCGGTATTGCTTTGGAGAGCGATGCAGCATACAGAGGATAAGATATGAACGTTTTCATTTAAAGTGGAAGAACTAACAAGACATTCGTTGGAAAAGTATGGCCTGGAGAGACTTATTTCCCTGACTTTAATCACCCTAATGCTACTGATTATTGGTATGAAGGATTAAAGAATCTTACAAGCATGGGATTATAATAAGATGGTATTTGGATTGATATGAATGAATTCGATAGCTTCATTTCTGGAGAAATCATTCCTAATGAAACAATTGTTGACAAAATTGTTGATTATTTAGCTCTTGCACCCCCTTCACTTCCTTTCAATCCTCTTGGTAATAATTTAGCTAAATACTTTTTAACATTTAAAAATTATAATATTAATAAAATCAGGTATGGAATAAATTGATCATAAAACTCTTTCTCTTAGTGCTAAGCATTACAGTGGAGAAAATGCTCTTTTAGTTAATACCACAAATAATTATACTATCACACAATACGATTTCCATAACTTAAATGGTTTCGGTGAAGGTTTAGCCACATACAGAGCTGCCAAAAAATTAGGAAAAAATTTAACTTTCATTTTATCAAGATCAACTATGTTTGGAAGTGGAAGGTAAAACTTTATTGTTTAATTCAAATTGTCTGCATTAATTAATTAATTTATTGCTTTGATTTTAAAGATATGTTCAACATTGGAATGGTGATGCTGATTCTACTTGGGAATACATGAGATATAGTCTTCCTGGTATTATGAGCTACAACTTATATGGCATTCCATTTGTTGGTGATGATATTTGTGGACTTTTCTAGGATGTCACTCCTGAATTATGTGCAAGATGGTAACAACTTGGTTCCATGTATCCTTTCTCAAGAAATCATAATGGAGATACTAGCATCCCTTAAGAACCTTATGCTTTCCCTGACTCACCCTATGTTCTTTCCTCAACAATAAAAACTCTTAACATCAGGTAAATTATAATAAATATTTTTCTTAAACTAATTATTTCAATTAATAAATAAAGATATTAATTGTTGAAGTTCTATTATCATTTGTTTGTTAAGGCTAATGGTTCGGGAACAGTATTCAGACCTTTATTCTGGTCTTATCCTACTGATGACAATGCTTACAAACATGAAATGTAATTCTTGATTGGAGACTATTTGATGGCTGCTCCTGTTATGGAATAAGGTGATGAACAATAACAAACCACCTATTCATGTTTCTATGTACCTTAAAATGCAGTTTTCTATGATTTTTACAATTAGACCCAAGTTACATCTGGTTAATATTGTTAAAATATTCCTTTTGATGCTGTTTTACCTCTTTACATTAGAGCTGGTAAAATAGTTCATATCTAAGATAAGACCACAGTGTTAAGAAGTAGATTCTTGGATAATCACTTCACTTTGATGGTTGCTTTCAATGAAGAAAGATTTGCAGAAGGATCTATTCTTACCATTAATGACTACAATGAAGATGACAATATTGTTGAGAATTGTCAAGAATCTGCAAATTGTGTTGCCAACATTTTTGCTAAAGGCTTATTAAAAGAAGATAACACTTTCGAAATTACAATTGAGGTCAAATCAGAATCATAAAAGACAAAATACTAAACAATTTATGTTGACAAGTTAATTGTTGCTGGCATTTCTGCTAATAGTTAAGTTTACTCAAAGACTGTTTTGCTTGAAGAAAACCCTATTTTTATTGATAAAGATGAAATTAATTATAAAATTGAAATATAAATCTGATTATGAATAAAATTAGATTAAAGTTTAATTTTATGTATATTAAAATAAACACGTTTTACTCTTTATAAACAAGTTTTGAAAATTATTAAATTTATAAAATCTTTTGAAAAGTTGTTTTTAAAAAAATGAACAAATTAATTGTATTTTATAAAGGATCTATCTAATTTATTATTGTTCTAGCAATTATAATTGCTTACATGAAAATTAATATTTTATTTTTTTTAGATTGAAGTACTTTAAGATGAAATATTTTAAGTATCAGAATTCAATAATCATGTGTATCAACTAGATAAAGGTTTTTCTTTTCAGAATACAAATCCTCATTTTATTATTGGGAATTAGTTAAAATAGCATAAAAAGGATTAATATTCATGGTATTGAGTATTTACAATTAAAATTAATTAACTAAAGGAGAAATTTTAAGTGTATTATGTATGATACTTAACCTTATATAATTGGTTATTTAAAATCCTTACAAAAGACTGTTTTTATATCACTTGATATACTGCAGGTTTTGTTCAATTGCTATGTCTTTAGTTTGGAATGATTTATATCATTACTCATGATAAAAATATCTAAAAATTGGCATTTGGCTAAGAAATGAACAAATAAAATTTTTCTTAAAAGCAATAGCATTTTTGTAGAAATAAATTTAGCTTATATTTTTATGCTGATATGAAAGCTAGATTTTTAAATAAATTTTATTTTGTTATGTAAAAAACATATATTTATGAAAGAAAATCTTTTCTTCGATTTGATATAAATTATAGCTATTTTTGTTAAAAAAATAAGGAAAAATTTTAATGAAAAAGAGAGTAAGCAAAATCAATTTAAAAAGATCCTTAAATAAAAATTAACACAAAAAGTAAGATTTTTCATTTAATTTTAGATTAATTTTTTATTTCAAAAGTTGAGGGAAAATTATTTTTTCTATATTTTAACTTTTTGAAAATCTTTATTTTTTATGGCAACATTTATTATCAGGAATAATTTTAATTATCTATTTAAAATAATATATTTTTTTATTCTTGATAAATAATATGATAAGTAATAGAAGATTTTAAGGAATGGCTTTAAAGATGAAAAGCCAAATTGAATAATAAATAAACTAGAATCTAATTACTAAGATAATAGATTATCAAAAAAGAAAGGTGTAAGATTTTGTTAATTTTGTAAGCTGTTAAGTATTAAATTTAAAAAAAGTAACAAAAATGATGAGACATTGAGAAAAATTACTATAAAATTTAAGAATGTAATTGAAAGCATCTTTTTCAAATGAATTAGCTTATTAGCATGAAAACCATTTAATTTTATTAATCCTTTGTGGAAAAGAGGTTTTTAGAAATATTTATTAAAAGTTAATAATTAAATAAATTACAACAAAAAACAAAAACTAAAATTTGTTTAATAAGAATGATAGAAAAGTCTAAAATATTAACTGCGATAGGAGTCATCGCTGCTGTTGTAATATCTGTTTATGGAATTCACTCAATTTACATACATCATGAAGCTAATAGAATTGATCAATTTAGAAAGCACGCAGGCTTTTACTTCTTAAAAGAAGGTGTTTAATAAACTCAAGATGGAGGTTTTGTTGGTTTCCTTTCTTGGAAATCTGGTAAAAAGGAAAAAGAAGAACCTCTTTCTCCTGTGATTAGGGAATTAAAGGTTATTTTTAAAGTTGATGGTAAGAATGAATGTCAATTTAAAATTACTGATGTTGAAGATTCTAGATTTTAATTGCCTTATAATGAGCCTTTCCCTTTCACTAAAGAGTAAGATCAAGCTAACAAATAACAAAGAATATTTGACTATAAGATAAGTTAAGTAGGAGAAAAGTTTTTCTTTGAATTATATAGAAAATCAACTGGTTAAACAATTTTCTCAACAAAAGATCGTCCTATTTTATTCACAGACAAATATTTAGAAATATCAACTGAAATGAATGAAGAAATGATTTTTGGACTTGGAGATAGAAGAACTGATTTTTAAATTAAATCAGGTAAATATTCATTCTGGAATGCCGATGCTATGTGGATTGACAATGGTACTCCTGGAAAATCTATTTATGGATTCCATCCTATGTATTTGAGAAGAGAAATTGTAGAAAACAATTTCCATGTTACTCTTTTCAGAAACACTTATGCCTTATAAGTTGATTACCAATAAAACTAATATTTGACTTACAAAACTATTGGAGGAAACCTCGATTTCAAATTCTTCTTAGGAGACTCTAACCCTGAGAATGCCATAAAGCTTTATCACAATTACGTTAATGGTTGGATCCTTCATCCTTTCTGGGTTTAAGGTAATTTATTTTTAAAAATTTAATTTAGAAAATCTCATGTAAAATAACTTGGCTATATCTGATTGAAATTAAATTATTTATTTTATAGTTTATAACTATTAAATAAAAAATACAAAACAGAAAAAGAAGCAACTATTTACAATCTTACAATCTCAAAAGAATTAATCAGATTCATTATTATATAATATTTCAATTCCATATTTTACCAATCAAATACCAAAACAGATCCAATTTAGCATCGTTTAAAAAACTTTCACATTATTCTACTAATATCACTTATTACTTACTTATTGAGAAAAATAGAAATTTCATTTATTTTGTTTACTTTCATCATTTTCATCTATTTGATCTTATTAAAAAAGTTGAACAAATTAAAATAAATAAAAGTTAAGGTTTTCTAGTTACTTTTAAGTTTTAAATAAGGTATTTTAAGTAAAAAAATGTTCATCATTTTATATTTAAAATCTAGAAAATCATATTAAATAGAATTAAATATCAATTGATATGAAAAAGTTTCTTTACAAATAAATATCAATACCTCTTTCATTCAAAATACAAAACATAAAGAGAAACAAAAAATATCAATAGAATTAATCAGATAAATGTTACAAACAAAATACATTTACCTAGTGAATTCAATATTTGACCTATACAATTTATAATAGACCAAAAATAGCATCAAAAATTTATTCATTGAAAGAAAAATGCTTGGATTATTTGACAGAAACAATTATCACTGCAAATATTATTAAATTTTAGATTATAAAATACTTCATTCATTTTTTCTAAACATCAAATTTTAATAATTAATTAATTGAGTTGGTTTCGTCATTTTCGTCATAATGAATTTCTAAAAGAAAGTTGAAAAAATTGAATAATTAATAATGATAATATATTTGATGATATTTCTTTTATAGCAAGTCAAGAATTTACCATAGAATTTAACTATTAAAATACTGATTAAATCAATTAATCGTTTGTTTTAAATCATGAATAGGTTTCCATTAATGCAGATGGGGGTATAAATCATCCGATTAGCTAATGGAAGTTTGGGATAAATATAACTCCTTGCAAATTCCTATTGATTCTTTATGGTCAGATATTGATTATATGTACAAATATCAAGATTTCACTATCGATACTGAAAGATTTAATTTGACTTAGATGCATTAAATTTACAATTTGTACATTCCATTTATTCATTTCAAATAAAGTCTAATATTTAAATAAATTATAAAAGATCTAATGCAGATGGCGTCCACTGGAGCAGCATTATTGATGTTGGTATTTCTATTGAAGAAGAGGGAGCTATTAAAGGATAAGAAATGAATATTTTTATTTAGAGTGCTAAAACTAAAGAACCTCTTATTGGTACTGTATGGCCAGGAAAGACTTATTTCCCTGATTTCAATCATCCTAATTCTACTGACTATTGGTATGAAGGATTTGTCAACTTAACATAATATGGTCTTCAATAAGATGGTATTTGGATTGATATGAATGAATATTCTAATTTTGTTACAGGCGAAGTTGGCAAAGATGAAAGTACTATTATGAATGAAATCAGGACTTTCTTCACAAGCGAAAAGCCAGATCTTCCTTACAACCCATTATGTAAAATTAAATCAATTTCTTTTACCATTTTAATTTTAAACTCATTCATAAAATTAAAAGAGGTTAGAAGATTAGATCATAGAACTCTCTCTTTGGATTCTATTCATTACAGTGGAGACTAAGCTGTGTTAGTAAATGCAACTAAAAACTACACTATTACTCAATACGACATGCACAACATTAACGGATTCGGTGAAGGTCTTGCTACTTATAAGGCTGCAAAGAGACTTGGAAAGAAGCTTACTTTCATTTTGTCTAGATCTTCTATGTTTGGAAGTGGAAGGTAAATAAATAAATTACATTTATTCATATATTATGAATATACTTAAAAATTAAATTAAATTAAAAATATTTAATAAAAGATATGTCTAGCACTGGAATGGAGATGCCTTTTCAACATGGGAGTATTTACGTTTGAGCATTCCTTCAATTATGAATTTCTAGATGTATGGTATTCCTTTTGTTGGAGATGATATTTGCGGTTTGGCTCTTGATGCTACTGCTGAACTCTGTGCAAGATGGTAACAGTTGGGTTCTCTTTATCCTTTCTCAAGAAATCATAATGGAGATAAATACTCACCTTAAGAACCTTATGCATTCCCTAAACACCCTTATGTCTTATCATCAACAATAAAGACTCTTAATGTCAGGTAAGAAATTAATTTGATATTTTGACAGTAATTTTAATGAAAAAGTAAAAATATTTAAATAAAAAATAGATATCAACTCTTAAAGTTTTATTATCAATTATTCGTTAAGGGTAATGGTTTGGGAACTATTTTCAGACCACTTTTCTGGGAGTTCCCTGGTGATGAACAATCATATCACCATTAATTCCAATTCATGCTTGGCGATTATTTATTAGCTTCTCCTGTAGTCTATAGTGGAAATGTATTTACTTAGACAACTAAGCACTGTGTTTACATCCCAGAAAACAGCCTTTTCTTTGATTTCTACAATTATACCCCAATTAAAGGAGGCGAGCACTGTTTCTAAGTTCCCTTTGATGCAGTTGTTCCTATGTATATTAAATCAGGTAAAATAGTCCATTTGTAAGATAGATAAAATACTCTTAGAAGCAGATTCCTTGATAATAGATTTACTTTATTAATTGCTCTTGACAGTAATAATCAATCAAGTGGATCTATTTTAACTATTGAAAACTACAACGATGATGAAAATATTATTCAAAACTGCACAGAATAATAAAATTGTGTTGCCAATTTATTAGCAATTGTTAGCTCAAAGTCTAGCAATAAGCACAATATCTCAATCTAAGTTAACCAATCTTCATCAAATACCACTTTCTAAGAAATTATTGTTGATAAATTAATTATTGCTGGTATCTAGAAAAACGAATCATATAATTCCAAGATAATAGATTTGCTCAATAACCCATTAATTATCAACAAAAATGGAGCTGAATTTAACTTAGAATTTGACTTATGAACAAAATGGTAACCCGAAAAAAGTGAAAAAATTAGATAGAGTGATTGTTCTATTAAATATTAATAAACTTAACATAAATTTTCATATATATTTTTAATTTTTATATTAAAATTATAAAACATTTGATGATTTTTCTTCATTTAAAAATAATTTTTTGGATAATTTAAATAAATCACAAAACTCACACAAACTATCTTTAATTTAACGTAAAATCAGTATTAGATTTCTTCAGAAATTTTTGAATTATTTTTCATTTTTTATTTTTCAAAGTTTATGTATGTATGATTTTAATAAAATATATTCATCTTACTTAAGATGTATTTTAATTTAATTTATAAATAAGATGAAAGAAAGATACAGAAAAAATATATTACTTAAGATGTGTTTATTTATTAAATTAAAGATACAGAAAAAATGAAATTATTTCATCTTAATTAACATGTAATTGATTTAATTAGTATATGAAAGATACACACAAAAAATAAGATTTATTTTTAATAAATATTTGTAAATTTTTGCATGTCAATCGCATTAGACTTTTATTTCAACCAATATATTTGACTAATTTTTTCATCTTAAGTAATTTTATTCTTTCTTTTTTTTTAGATTAAAAACTTTCAAATCCACCACTAATAATATTTTTTTTTAAAAATATTGTGATTATTGGATAAATAATTTTTCGCTTGTTAGTTAATTGTAAATTTTGATCATAACAAGTTCTAAAAATATTTTTAATTTTTACCTTAGCTCAAGCTCCAAAGTTAAGAGATTAAAGCATTTAGTTATAGCAGAAACAAAGATAAATCTACCTTCTTCATTAATTTAATATTATCTTTTCATATTCAAACAAGAAATCAAAATAGAAGTTGTTGTAAAAATTGAAAACTAAAAAAAAAGTTAAATATTATTTATGATTTAGATGAAATACTTATTAAAAGTTTACTAATGTATTCATAATTATTCATTGTATACAAATAGTTTAATTCATGGAAAAATCAAAAATAAAAATAATAAGTAAAGATCAAGTATTATTTTTATTATTTCACAAAATTTATTTATTGTTTTTTAATAGATAAAAGCAAAAAAATATTAAAAAAATTTAATTATTTTACTAAAATTGAATCAATAAATGCTAAAGCTTAATGCATCCTGTTAAGCTTGAACCTAATGTTGAGATCCCTTTATTAGTCAGTTTATTATCCCTTATAATATTTAAAAAATAGTATGTATGTTGGTATGGATGTATTCTTTGAATTAAATTAGGATGTAAAAAGCAAAATTAATAAAAAATTGTATGTAGATAGCTAAATATGTAACTAAATTCTTCAAAATAATAATAAATTAAAAATGAATTGAATAATTAGTTTAAAAGGATTTATAAAGCTAAATTTACTAAAATGTAATAATAACATTAAATATTTTCTAAAAATTAATGCTGCTAAAATAAATGTATATGTCTGTATGTATGTATTCAGAAACACAATTTTTGGATTTTAAGTCATAATTTTGAGCTTAATAAATTTTTTTATCTCACTTTTAAATAAATTGAAAATCTTAATTAATAATTAAATTATGTTTAAATCAAAATAATATTCAAAATTGAGAGGCTGGTAGATTTAGCTAAAGCAGTACTCAAGGCTATTACACCCTTGTCATATATCCACATACAGCTTTAAATATTTAGAAAAAGTAATTTTTAGAATAATGAAAATAGCAGAGGGAGTAAAAATAAGAGAACAAAAATTAAAAAATGAATTAAAGAGTATTATGAATAGACAATTTAATTATTAACTAAAAATTGACCAATAAAAAATGATTTATTAAATAAATTAGGCTAACTAATTTAGGGTATCAAATAAAAGTAAAATAGAATCTAGTCATATATTTTGTTTTGGTTTGTTTCTGAGATCATTTTAGTTGGTGAGTTCAATAAAATTCTTACTACTTCTTGGTGTTTATTTAGATTATCCTAACATAAATACATACATAATGTTTTACTATTTTTACCTTATATTAAGTCTCAAAGTGTAAAGATTAATGAGTTAAGGCAAAGCAGAACTCAACGCTGATATGCCCTCATCTTCTATTTTATTTTCGCTATTCACAGTTTGAATAAAATATTTTAAATCAAATAAATGATAAAAATAGTAAAATAGAATTTAGTAATATATTTTGCTTTGTTTTATTTTGGAGATAATTTTAGTTTCTGAGTTCAATAATATTCTTACTACTTCTTGGTGTTGATTTAGATTATCATAACTAAACATACATTCATGCAAGCAAGCAAGCAAACAAACAAACAAACATAATGCTTAACTAGTTTTACCTTAGCTCAAGTCTCAAAGTTTAAAGATTAAGGAGTTAAGGCAAAGCAGAACTCAAGGCTGATATGCCCTCATCTCCAATTTAATTTCCACTATTCATAATTTGAATAAAATATTTTAGCCAAATAAATGATAAAAATAGTAAAAAAAGCAGAAGAAAAAAAGAGAAAAATTTACTTATAGTTTATGAAATAAAAATATCTAGAAATAAATGATAAAAATATCAGTTTACTGAATGAATGACTAAAAAAAAAATAAATTCCCAAATCTTTATTCAAGCAAATTAGCTAAAAATAAGCTGAGCTAAGAACAAAAAAGGGTATTAGAAAGTTTTTTGTTAATTTGTGTTTTGTTTTCTACCCTAAACAGAAGAATTAATAAGTAAATAAATATTTTTTGTTTATTCAGGCAAATAAGCAAAAATTAAGGGGGAGTCAAATACAAAAAAGAGATAAAAAATATAAAAAATTGTGTATGTTTTTTTTTGTTCAAAATTTAAATTAATAAAATTAAAAAAAAATTAAACTATCTTTACTTTAGATTGATGAATTTTCCCTTTTAGTATTTAGAGAAATATTAATTATTAAGTTTGCTTTGAAAAACAAACAGATAAAAAAAGAAGTAAAAATCTCAATTAAATTTTATACACTTAAATTTTAATTTTCTTTCAATTATATCTAATTTTTAGTTTTATATTTTATTTCTATGGCAATAAACTATTAATTTAGAAAAATTTATATTTTTTTACCAAATTTAAAGATTTAAAGTTGTCAAGTTAGTGCAGTTAGCTAGACCTGAAGTCAAATCTGATGCTCCTTTATCATCAATAAGATTAGAACTTTAATATTTTGAATTATAAAAAGTAAGTGATTTAAAACTAAGGCTAAGTGATATAAATGGATAAATAAATATGATTCTAGTTGATTTAATTAACGAATAAAAAGCAAGCAAGCAACTTAGTTATTTAGTTATATCAGATTATAAAATAATCATCTTATCTATTTATGAATTAATCACTTATAATTAATGTTGAAAAGGCTAATCTTTCTTCATGCATAAAATCAAATATATTTGATTAGTTAGTTATTTAATGCAGCATTCAATCGTAAAAAATTTTAAAATTGCATGTTTTATTTTGTATCCTATTTTTTTATGCATTTATTTTTATTTGAGATATTTTTTTAAATTGCTTCAGCAAAAAAGAGAATAAAAAATATTAAATTATTAATTAATACCTGAGATTAATTTCCAAAGTTGATAGATTAGTGAAATGAGATAAAAAATTTGTCAACCCTATTTTGTTTTCGCCACTAATTGAATTGTCCCTTTAAATTAAAAACATATATTTTACTTACAATTTAACTCAGTTTGTAAAGTAAAACAAAAAGATAAAAAAAATACCACATGTATTTTCTATACATTTATTTTATTTTAAGTTTGGTTTGACCTACCAATCAGCCAGTTAGTCATAAAATTAAGTTTAAAACAAAAAAATGAATTATTTTTACGATAAGTTAAGTGATAAAGTTGAGAGATTATGGAAGTCAGCAAAAGCAGAACAGAAGCTTAAAGAGCCTTTATCACAAAGTTGATTGTTTCTATGAAAATAGAAAAAATATTTTAGAGCTAAAATTAAAAGTTTTGGAATAAAAAAAGGATAATAAGAAGAAAGAAAAAATAAAAAAAGATATTATTAACAAAAGTATTCATAACATCCATTTTAGTTTAAACACCTTAAAAAAGCAAGAAATCATGTTTAAGAAAAAACTTATTTTTTTCTCAACTTTATTTGTTAATTAACATTTTCATATTTTTAATTTAATGATTTTTTTAGTTAAATAAATTAAATAAAATTATTGTTACGAGAGGTCCAGCATTAAAGTTTTGAGTGTAGCACATTGAGATAAACTAGAAATTAAAACTAATGCATCTTCATCTGTTACTTTATTGTCTCTTTTAGAATTTGAAAGAAATATATCTTTGGTTATCCTGAAAAATTTCTGAAAAATGTCAAAAAGTGAGAAAGAAGTTATATGAAAAGTATGCAAAAAATTTTAAATAAAAAAATAAATTATCAATTAATTAACTAAAATAAATAAATAAATAAAGGGGAAAAAATTATGTACAGTTAGTTAGTTGGTTGGTTTAGTTAACAAAAAACAAAATAAAATTTTTGATTTTTTGTTTGAATTTCAAGGAAAATATTGTTGGTTAAAATTAAATTTTATTTACTGGATGTCAAGATCCAAAACTGTGAGTTTCTTGAATTGAGCAAACGCATTGCTTAATCCTAATAATCCTTCTTTACCAAATAAATTTTTTCTTTTATTATTTAGGAAAAATAAATAAGTTTATGTTGATTTGAAAAAGGTTAAGATAAAAAAAGTAAAACTATACAGACAGAAATAAAATAATTTCAATTAACTTAAAATTTTATTGTTTTTAATTAATAACAAAAAAATATCAAAATATTAATCTTTACGAGACATCAAAAATCAATTTTGACAAATTATAGCATTGAGCTAAAGCAGAGCTTATGCATGATATGCCTTTGTCGCCAATTAAATTTGAACTTTAAGTGTTTTTAGAATATTTTTAAGATAAAATGATTTTAGTTGGAAAAAAATAAAAAAACAAATTCATAAATAAAACAGGAAATTAATTAGTTAATTAGAAGGGAAAAGGAAAATTAAATAAATATTCAATGTAATTTTGCTTTCCATTGATTAAATAATATTTTTATGAATTTAAATGAAATATTAATCAAAAAGAATTAAATTATCTTTACCATAAGAATAGGTACAAATTTGAGAGATTTGTACAATTAATTAAAGAAGAACAAAAATCTGATATTCCCTCATCACCCATTTCATCATACCTTTTTAACAAATATTTTAAAATTTAGTAAAAGTAAAATTAAAATTAAAATTTTAAAGCCAAATTGTAAAAGAAGTTATTCATAAATCAGTTAACTTAGTTTGTTATTAATTTATAGATTTATTTAACAGAAGTAGATCAGCAAATAATTTATCTATCTATCTATCAATCTGGCTAGCAAATGTAAAACAATAAAAAAGTTGAGGGTAATAAAAATTATCAATTCATTCCAAATTTATTAATATTAAAAATTTATTCTATTCTTTTTGTATCTTTAAAGTAAAATACTATTTTTACGAAAATGAAAGATTCAAAGTAGAGAGATTAGCACATTTAGCTAAGTTCAAACCTAATTTTTTCATGCCATCATTATCTATCTTTATTTCACTTTTGATATTATTCAAAAAAGTTAAAAAATAAGAGAAGTACAAAATAAGTTTAAAGTTTTGAAAGGTTAAAATCACAAAGGTTGTTAATAAACGATGTCTCATAGAATGAAACAAACAAATATTAATTGACTTATTCAGCAAGAACTCACTAAATAAATAAATAAATGAATGCTTTTTCAATCAAGCTTATATTCATATAATATAGATAGATTACATGTATGGTAAAAAGAATTTATTCTCTAAAAAACCAAAATTTGATTTGCTTTATTTTGGTAATAATTAATTTTTTAATAAACTAACAAATTTAAATTTAGTTACTAAAATCTGAGAATAAGACTAGAGAGGTTGGAGCATTAACCTAAACCAGAACTTAAATGAGATAAACTCTTGTCCTTAATTGAACTAAACCTTTTAAAATAAAAAAAGAATAAGGTTTGAAAAACTATCTGTAAGAAGAAAAATTAAAAAGTTAAAGCTAAAATAAATCAAAATTTTAGAGAAAAAAGATGAGTTCTTTGAATGAATTATTGACTGATTGATTGATTTGTTCAATGAGTCAGAGAAATAATCAATATAATTATAGCTTCCTTAATTTACACAAATAGATAAAAAAGTTTGGAAAAAAATAAAATTATATTTGGAGAGGATAACATCAGAACAGGGTTTTCATACTTTATGTATTTTATCAATTTTTAAAAAGGAAAATATATGGATAAAATTTGGCTTTCTAATAAAAAATTAAAGTAATTTTTTAATTTTAATTTTAATAAAACTTTAAGTGAAGATAAAGAAATAAAATTTTTCTTTTTTTTGTTAATTTAATAGATATTCAGTTAAAATATTTATAAACTATTTTTACAATAGATAAAGTTTCAAAGTTGAGAGATTACTACACTGAGCTAATGCAGAGCCCAAGGCTGAAATAGCACTGTCATCAAGATAATCCATACTTTCATTATTTAGAAAAAATTAGTAAAGTTCAAATGAAAAAAAGTGAAAAAGTTTGAATATAAAATAAATATTTAAATTTAATAAGTGCTTGATAAATGATCTATCTATTTATTTTAGCATTTGTATCTTATTCAATAATATTTAATTAATAATAAGGAGTTAACTATTTTCACAAACAAATTTAAAAGGACAATTATAATTCTATACCTCAAATCAATGACTAGATTAAGATGAGAAGATAAATCAGAGTTTTCAAACTTTTGAAATTAAATAATCACACTTAATAAGTTGAATAATGATTAAGAGCATATTTTATTACATTTTCTTAATTTTTAAAGTATTTAAAATTAGATAACATTTTTTTTCTCTCTCTTCCTTTATTATTTTGAATTTATTAAAAAGAAATTAATCAAATATTTATTAAAAGCCAAATATACTCTAACTCCTCATTAATTAAGAGCTACTTATATTTATTTAAAGCTAAAACTACAGAGTTGAGAAATATATATAATTTTTTTAAATGAAGTAAAAATATTAAATTAAGAGAATAGAATTAAGGTATATTTTTCTTCAACGATTAAAAGATATTTTTGAATTCCATAAAAAATAGGAAGGATTTTATTTTCTTTTACTCTTTTTCTTGTAATTAATTTGAACTGAGTTAATGCTTATTCACAATTAATTTAATTAGATCAAAATAAAGGAAATAGATTTGTTACTTTTTTTGCAAATAATTCTCCCTTTTTTTAACAAGTATTTATTTCTCTTCAACAAATAAAAAAATATTGGCAACTGTGAGATTCGAACTCACGCGGATTACATCCAGGCGATCTTAAGTCGTCCCCCTTAACCAACTCGGGCAAATTGCCTAATTGATATATTTGGAAGTATTTACACTCAAAGTATTTGCATTATTTTAATTTAATATTTAATTTTTAGTTTACTTATTAGCTATTTCTAAAATAAAAAAATTTTTTTTGTTTGTTTTGAAATATTTTAGCTAAAATTTTCTTCTTCTTCTTCTATCAATTTAAATTAAAATAAATTTGATAAATTTACTTAAAAATAAAATGAATAAAATAAATAGAATTAGAATTCAATGGTAAAAATAAAATTAAATAAATTTATTTGTTTCTGAGAAATATATCTGTTAACAAAAACTAAAATAGATATAGTAGTGTAAATTTGTAATTATTATAAGAAAAACAAACAAATAAATAAATAAATAGATAGATATATAGATTATGGATTCGTTTATCAATGTTTTTTCGATATTTGTGATAAATAACAACAATTCAATTCAAAAAATGAGGAATAATCAAATAAACGAAATATGAGGAGATCGATCCATTTGAATTTAAAATCAATTAATAATAAAAAAGTTGTTAATAGTTAAGAAATATAAATAAATTATGTATGAATGATATAAGCTCACATTACCTCTTGTTTTTTATTTAATATGTGCAAATGAATTAATTTCTTTATTTATTTGTATTGATATATATAGACTTAGAATTGATACATATATTAAGATTTAATTGAAATCCAAGGATTTAATCTTTGTTTCTTTGTTTATTTTTTGCTTGCTGGATTGCAAGAAATCAAATTAATGAATTAACAAAATACAGGTAAAAAGAATTGCTTATAAATTTAATATATTGTTTTGATATTGTTAATATTAATTTTTTAAGGCTCGCATTAATAACAAGAAGAAAAAATAATTTACACAATAAAGAGGCAGGCTTACATTTGCTTTAAGAAACGCGTTGAGCCATAATACGAAATAAAGCTGATAAAAATTACTTTATCTAAGATATAAATAGACTCAAGGATATGAATATGAATTTTTTGGGAAAAGAGAGCGACAATTAGATTCCCACTGTTCCTATTTAACAGCAATAACAAAATATATAGCAGTCAAATTATATGCTTAATTAGATCAAGCATGCCAGTAACTAAATATTTCATGAGTAGTTTTAGAATTATAGTCCTGGCAATCAGCAGTCTCTTAATATTATTGATTCAGAGGATCCTATGCCAATGGACTAATTTTTATCTCAATAGCACAACTCAAGCAGTTCATAAATTAGTTAGTCGGACAGCAGCGAGCATGAGTTGTCAACAGATAGTTTAATTTAAAGTTTATAGGAAGGATTGATGTTGGCTTCTAAATCAGCAGTTGAATATTCTATGAATTATTCTAATAGTTTAGTTGGAAGGACAAATACTTTGACCTAAAAGAATAATTCCCTCACAACAAAGACCTTCAACAGGCAGGTAATTTGTTCAAAAATTCTATAAAGATAATAAAGCATCTCATTAACATAGATGGAATGAGCAAATATAAAAAGAGTTGTTTTTTTTGAATTGAAAACAAAGCAAAAAAGTAAAATGAGGAAGAAAGAAATTTGAATTAAATGAAATGGAAATTTTTTGATTGAATTCATTTATTTTTTATATAAAAAGCTTCAAAGTAATTAAGCAAATAATGAAGACGAGATTACATATTTAAATAAGAGAAGTTAATGTGTTTTAGATTAATTGGCTGAAATAGCAGAAGAGCAAGAGAATACTTTTTAAAATTTATAAGAAAGGAATTTGTAATATTTAAAGCAAATAGCCTTTGAGAAAATTGAACTTTATAAAGTAGAATTTAGTAAAGTATTACAAGAATGTGAGTAGTATCGTTAGGAGTCTCAAGAAATTAAGGAGAAATTCGATGAGCATCTCCTAACTTGCGAAGGAGGCTAGTCAAGCAGAGAAGAAGAATTGAATTTGTTAATATCTAATTTATAGAAAAAGGAAGAGGTAATATTCTTTTATTTGTTTTTGAAAATGTTTTAAATTGTTCTGATAGAAAAATCGAAGCAAATAATTTCTTCATTTTAGGACAAAAGAAAATTAAACGAAAAAAAAATTTGAAAGAAATATTGAAATTCAAAATAATTTTGAATTTATTGAAGAATAATTGGAAATAGATTCGTTCATTTTGGATTGCTGAAAGATTTTGTTTAAAATGTTTTATTTTTATAAAAATTAGGAAATAGAAATATTGAAAAAGCAGATTGAAGTCAAATATTCGTTAGATTTTATCATTGAAAATGTAGAAAAGGAATTAATTAGAAAATAATTTAGTGAGGAGGTATCAAGGTTGGAGGAAATTAATTTAGAATTAGAGAACAAGTGTGAAATATTCTTGGAGGAGAAAACATTGTCAGAGAATAAATTTAATAAGGAATTGAATCTTTTGAAGTAGAGAATTGAAGAGTTAGAAAATATTAACTAGAAAAAATCTGATGAAAATGTTTAAATTTTAACTGATTTTAATCATTCTAAATAGGATTTGATCAAAGCTGAGACAGAAATAGAAAGAATAAAATAAACATCATTAGATTTAAATTCTAAAATAGCTAATTTGGAAAATACAAATAATTTACTAAATGCTCAAATTGAAAAACTGGCGAAATAGCTGAAGGAGAAAGAATCGATTATAACTTAATTTGATAAAGATAGACTTGATTAAACTAATTTATTGTAAAAGTTATAGGACGAATTAGCTTTGAAGAATGACACATTAGAAAGATTCCAAGTGAAATCTGATGATTTGAATAATAAAAATTAATCAATTTATTTGAATGGTGAATAGAGTAAAGAAAATACTTAACAGAAAATAGATACAATTAAATATAAAGAAGAAGTTGCTAAGCTTAAACTAGAGTTAGAAGATAAAAATAACTAAATAAAAAAGCTCAAACAAACAATTTTGATTAAGGATAGAATGCAGAAATAAGCACTTAATGGATCGCTAAATAGCTCAGGTATTAAAAAATCTCAAACTCCAACACTTTCTAATCATTAAAATTCAATTAATGATTAAAGCTTGTTATCTACAATAAATAATAATCATAATTAATCATTCTAATAATAAGACACTTAAAAGATATCATAGAAAGATATCATTTCAGAATAAACCTAAAATAGTATTTAAAAAATATAATCTGATAAAGAAGATGAGATGTCGAAGAGAAAGGCATTAAAAAAGATAGTAGGAGAAGAGAGTCATTAGGATTAATCTAAACATCAATATTTAGTATAAGATGAAAACAAATTGGTGTAAGATCAATCTGACAATGAAAAAACAACAACAACAAATGTTAGTTAAAGAGTTAATAATCATGAAATGAGTTAAATAAGTAATTTAGATGGAAATACTTAAGATGTTAATGATATTTCAGATATGATTATATGTAATACTAATCATTAAAGAATTCAAAAGAAGAAGCATAAAAGCATTGATGTGACTTAGAGAGAAAGTTTAGGCAAAAAATTATTAATTAATCATTCATTTAAGAATGGATTTTTGACATAAAAATAAATCAATGATGGTCAATGCAATTAAAGTATTAATGATACTATTGTCCATAATGGATCTATGATGTTATCTATGCAATAATCGAATATTATGTAACAAGAAGAAGTTAATTAGTCTTAGTAATAATTAGAAACTCAAATTACATCTAAAGCTAGAAGAGCTTAGAGTATGAATTCAGAGTCCTTTAGCTAAATGTTTACTTAAGATGACAATACCTTCAAAGAGTTGAAAGTTAATTTGAGAAAAAAGAGAGAAAAATAAGAAGAGTTAAAGCTCATTCTTGAAAATTTCAAAAAGGAATTCAAGCAAACAAATGAGAGAGATCCTGTTGGTAAGGACTGGTAGCCATACAGTGGAATTTTGAGTGAATATAAAAATTTAAAGAATGAAATCTTAGAAATCAGACAAAAGCTAGTTGATATGAAAGATAAAAAAGATTCTAATATGAGTATTAGTCATTTGGCAGATTATTCTATTATAAAAAATACTGATGAATCTAGAATTGTTGATAATTCTATGATGATTAATAATCTCTCAATAATTAGAGCAGCTCCCAATTAAAAATTAAGTTAATATAAATCAAAATAAATCCTCAACTAAAGTCACATGAGCTAAAATTCATTTTACATTGATTAAAATCAAACTTCATTAAATTCTATTTCTGTTTAACTTGGAGATTACCAAGGATTTGTCTCTACAGCTGCTTCCCACTCATCTAAATAAGCTGAAGGAGAATTTAACAAAGGTCTTCGTCTATAAGTTTCTAATCTTGAAGAAGCAAACAAACTTCTCAAAGACTAAGTATTTAAATCTCTTGAATATGAAAAGGTAAATAGAATTTTTTGTTAAAAATCTCAAAATGAAATTTTCAATTAAAAATTTTTATTTTGTATTTGAATAGGAATTAAGAAACAAAGGAGAAACAATTGAGCAATTATAAACTGAAATCAAAGACATTACTAAGAAAAAAGATGAAGAAATTAAAGAGCTAAAAGAAACAGTTGACATTTTAACAAATAAATTAGATGAAGAAACTAAAGAAAGAAAGTAACTACATAATATTGTTGAAGACATGAAAGGTAAAATCAGAGTCTTCTGTAGAGTAAGACCACCTAACGAGAATGAAGTTTAAATGAACTCATAAAATGTTGTTGAAGTTTTGGATCCTATGAATTGCAAACTCTCTGCCAAAAATGGCCCTAAGAAATTTTAATTTGATTCTTGTTTTGGTTTTAGTAAAAATTTATTTCATTTTTAATTCAATTTTAATGTGTTTTGTTCAATTTTAAATAAATTTTTATTTTATTTTAATTTAAATCAATTTTGTTTGAAATAAAAGGTTCTCGTCAAGATGATATTTTTAATGATGCTAAAAAGTTGATTTAAAGCGCTGTTGATGGATATAACGTTTGTATATTTGCTTATGGATAAACTGGATCAGGAAAGTCATTCACTATGCAAGGAACAAGAGAAATGCCTGGTATTACACCAAGATCAGTGAATGAACTATTTAATCTATTAAAACCTATTTAGAAGACTTGCAAGGTCAGTATTTCAGCTTATATTATGGAATTATATATGGACAGTTTAATCGATTTACTTGCCCCTGCTAATTCTATGATGTAAAAGAAACTAGAAATAAAAGAAGATTACATTACAAATACTACCTACGTTCAAAATGCAACAGTAATTATTTTTAACAATAATTTTGATCATTTCATTTATTTTGATTTTGATTAAAATATTTTAATTAATTTGAAAAATAGATTGCGGAAGTGACTAAGAAAGAAGAACTAGAATAAATAATTTAGAAGGGTATTCTGAATAGAAAGATAAGCAAAACAGATATGAATGTTGAATCATCGAGATCACATTTAATCATCACAATATTAATTAATATCTTCAATCCTTAAACAGAAACAGTAATAAGTTTTATATTTATTTCCAAAAAATAATTTAAATTTTAAATTTTATTAGACTACACATGGCAAAATCAGTTTAATCGATTTGGCTGGAAGTGAAAGAATTCTTAAATCTGGTGCTAATCCTCACTAAGTTAAAGAAGCTAATTCTATTAATAAAAGTTTAACTGCCTTAGGAGATGTCATATCTGCTTTAACGAACTAATAGTAGAGTGGAGGAGATAGACATATTCCATACAGAAATAATAAACTCACATATTTAATGAAAGATTCTCTTGGAGGAAATGTAATAAATTTATTTCAATTTCTACTTTATTAAAAAAATAATTATTTTATAAAGGCAAAAACATTGATGATAGTTAATGTAAGTCCAAGTGAATATAACTTAGAAGAAACTAATAGCAGTTTATAATATGCTAGCAGAGTTAAGACAATAGTTAATGAAACAAGCAAAAACATAGAAACTAAAGATTATACAAGACTTAAAGAAAAGTTATAGCAAACTCTATAAGAAAATGAGAAATTGTAACAGCTTGTCTCTGACTAAAATAGAAATCCTAATTAATTAACTATCTAACCTCATATAAACAATATTTAACAACAATAACAGCAACAACAAATTTAACCAAACAAATAATCTTAAATTTATAGTTTTGGATAGTAAAAACCTTTATAAGCTGAAGAACTCTCTTAATAAAATTAACAGCAATCCATTTAGTAATAAATTTCAATCACTTCTCAATAATAGTAAAAATTAGCCCCAATTCAAACACACTAGCAATAATTGTCATAAAAACCTAGCTTATTAGCAAGTGGCAGAAACTCTAATAATTCTTCATAAAATTAATAACAAATTAACTAAATTCTTTACAATTAGTAACAATAATAAAATTCTTCCTAACATAAGAGAAGCAATTCACCATTGATAGTGAACTAAAACTCATAGATGCAATAATAAAATTTGTTTTCTTCTCCACACATCTAATTGACATCATAGTAATTATATGGTAGCTTGAAAAGTTCTTCAGTAAATCCACTACAAAACAATATAAATATTAATAACATCTAAAAAGTAAGTTCACAATAGTAATAATCAAACTCCTTAAATAGGATTAATTGAATCGATTTTGAAAAAATGATAAGTAATTAAATGAATGAATGAATCATCCAAATTTTGTAATCTCACTCAACTCACCAAATCAATAATTAAATAAATAAATTAACACTGAATCAATCTATAAAATTATAATAAAAATCTAATAATACTAAAAAAGCACTTTTAATTTAATTTATTTAAAGTTAAATAAAAACTAATTTTTAATCTTTTTTCTATGGGTGATTATTTTTTGTTAAGATTATTATACTAATTAACAACCATGTATATAAATTATTTCGTATCTTATATAAATTAATTATAGTTTCAACTTCTTAGGTTTCAACTCATCAATCTCCATTTTATTTCTCTTTAATTATATACAATAATTACCTTCTTAATTATATCATTTGCCCATTTTATTTTCTACTAAATTTTTGTTTGTCTTTAGACATTTTGAAAAAATATTATGAATTCAATTTGTTTATAGAATTGTTAGGATATACACTAAATTAAGATTGAAAAATGATTCTAAGAGTTTAATTAAAATAAGTTAAATTTGTAATAGTGAATTAAGTTAAATTGCAAGTGTAAATAATATACTTAAAAATTGATTAATAGATACTAAACGAATATAAACTAGAAATAAAATTTGAAATAAAGTAGCTTGTATTTTATTATTAAACAGAATCAAAATAATTAGACAGTTTTTGTTTAATTATCTATTAATTTATTTGATTAATTAATTAGTAATTAATAATATGAATGGAAGATATCTTTCTCAGTTTAATGCAATTTTTCTTATATTTGATTTAGATAATAAAAATATAAATAATTTGTTAATTACATACAATAGTAGTATCAAATTTATTAGAAACAAACTTGAATAAGTCTTAAAAACAGAAAAACACTCCATATTGCAAGGCTGTTTAAATAGACATAGGATTAAAAGGCAAAGAAATAAAGAAAATAAATAAAAGCATAAAGCAAAATATATTGAAAAAAATACATATTAGTTAAGATATCGAAAATGGATCAAAAGAAAAAGTAAATTAATAGATTTATCTAGTTTTAAATATTTACTAATTAAGCTAAAAATGTATTTAAAAATCTCAAAATTAGTAAAATGAATTGAGAATAAAGCAACAAAATGCAATGTTAATGAAATTAAAATAATCTTATTCTTTAATTAATAGAAAAACACTTAATATTCCTGAGAATAAGGGTCTAATTCATAATTTTAAGTTTGATATTGAGGTTCCTTTTGCACCAATTGCATTCCCAAAAACTTTATACTATCAATTGGATTAGGAAAGACATACTCGTCCTAAAGTATTAAATGCAGATGTTAAGGGAATGTGCAATTTATTTGTTAACTGTGATTTAGGTCTCCCAATAGATGATTTGAATATGAAACCTCACATATATAATTTACAAGAAGGAAGCGATTATAATTAAAATCATTCTGAAAATAATGGCAATACAAAGGATCTTCACAATTAATTGCATCCTGATGATTTAGCCCTAATTAATGAAGATATTATTGTTAGCGACACCGAAGAAGATGAAGAAACTCTTAAAACTCAAAAGGAGCAGAAGCTTTTAGATTAAAGAATTAAAGAAGAACAACAAAAAATCCTTATGAAATAATAAATGTTGCAAAAGTAGTCCGAATTAGCAAAGGACAAAGATACTGATTTTAGCTAAGGATTTGAATAAGTCAAGTTAGCAATAGAACATACTTTTGTTGCTTCAAATAATATCAAATTAGAAGAAATCAAGCACCCATCCGATCCTAACAGATCCATCAAAAGAGTCTTTAATTTTCTTCCAAACCTTGCTAACTAATCATTAAAGTAATCAATCATAATTAAATAAGCAAATTTAAGCAATAACCAATAAAATAATTTTTATTTTTACAAATAAGATTTTTATTATTCATAATGAAATCAAACTAATTTATTATTCTTGGTGTTTAAAACATTGGTTAAAGACAAAGATATTTCAATTATAATATCTAAAGATTATGATTCTTTTCTAAATCTTCAAATAATTGAAATTATCTTAGGTATTTTTTGATTATCTAGAATATTTTTCTAATTCTAAACAAAGTCTTCTAAAAAATATATTTAGAAATAAAAAAATAGGATATTTTATCTCAAATTAACCTATAATAATATGATTAAAAAATATATTTAGAAATAAAAAAATAGGATATTGTATCTCAAATTAACCTATAATAATATGAATTTTATAAAAATAAATAAATCTAACTCACTTACAATCAGTCAAACTATTTAGAAATTATATAAAAATAAGTAGTTCTTCCTCCAATTAAATATTAATTTAAGAAATGCTAATATAAATAAATAAAAAATGATCTCTATTTAATAAGAATTGAATGTTATTTTCGAAAATTAAAATGATAAATTTTGTCTAAGCAGTAAGCAGGATAAGCTTTTCTAGCACTAAGATACTAGTTTAAAAATAGAGTATGTTTTTTATATCTTTATTTGAAAAAGATTAAAAAGATATTGTTTGAGATAGAATATTTATAATTTAATTTTCTTTCCATAAAAATTTTAGTATTTGAAATATTTCTTAATTGATTTCTTAATTTAATAAAGATTAGGTGTCGTATCTTACAAGTAAAAGGTAGAGTCTCTCACTAATTCTCTTCAAAAAGGAAGATTTTGCACTTTGTTCAAAGATATTTCATTTGAAGATAAGAATTAGAATCTTTTTAGATTGTTTGTTTAGAAATTGCAAGATGAAGAACCTTACAGACCTAAAAAGATTTTTGAAGAAGACATGATTGATGTTGAT
Source organism: Tetrahymena elliotti 4EA (assembly GCA_000231825.2). Classification (NCBI taxonomy): domain Eukaryota; phylum Ciliophora; class Oligohymenophorea; order Hymenostomatida; family Tetrahymenidae; genus Tetrahymena; species Tetrahymena elliotti. The sequence goes on from JH720298.1 coordinate 1,476,772, forward strand.
TCATAATATAATGAACTATTCGAGGAAGATTAAGAAGTCATTTTGGTAATAAATTTAAGAAAATATTTAAAATTAATTGAATAATTATTTTTTGTAAAATAGGAGGAGTAAGATGATGAAATATTGAATCATAATTAAATAAAGCTAAAAAATAAATCAGTGTTTAGTTATTCTGATCATTCAACTAAATTATAACCAAATGATTATCTACTTTTATTCTCTAAATAAACATAAAATGATTAAATTCAAAATGTTTACTTTTAGAAGGTTTAATTTTAGATTTCTCTAGACTAAGAAAAGAAAGAATTAGCAAATCCAGATAATTAAAGACAATCAATTGAACTTGGTCGTTATGTTAAGATGGATATTATTGATGAAGAATAAGTAAACTATTTATTAGTCATTTTAAAATATTTAATGAAATGAATTATTAAAAATCAGATAAGATTGATGAAACAAATCGATTAAGATATTGTTGATGAAGAATTTGGTGGCGATTAGCAATAAGACACAAAGAAAAAGTCTCTTAAGTAAAAAAATCGTAATTAAAATTATGATGAAGATGATGAGGAAGACGATGGAGATTTTATGGAAGAAGAACTAGAAGATGAAGATGAAGAATTACAAGATATTGATGATGATGAAAATGATGGTGCTCATAAAAAGAGCAGTGTTAATAAAGAACAACCTGCTAGAAGCTACAATTTACGTGAAAGTCGTAAACAAAATAATGTATTTAATTAACTGTCTGCAGAAAAGAAAAATTCAAATGTTGTTGCAACTCAAGAAGAAGAGCAAGATGTAGAAGAGCATCTTGATAATATATTTAGTGATAGTGATTAAAAAGATAATAACAACAACAATAATAATGTAGCCAGTGCTCAAAATATTTCATGTAAAATTACTTGAATTTAATTCGTTTTATTTGCAATTTTTGATTTATTTTTTTGTAGAAAATCAAAATAATCAAGTCATTGAGGAAGAAGAAGATGATGATGAATTTTAATTTGGGGCAAACAGACAAAAAGCTAATTCAGAAGATAAGGATAATTAATGGGCTAAAGATTCTAAATATAAAAAATCTAAAAATAATGAGGATGATGATTTTATTAATGATGAAGATGAGGAAGAGGTAGAAGAGGAGATGGACGATGTAAGCTCTGTCTCAGACCATAAAGATTAGGATAATGAATTATAAAAATATTTCGAAAACAAACAACAATAAGCATAACCAGAATAAAAAAATATTGGATAAATTGAAGAAATGTCAGATGATGAAGACGATGATGAATTCCCTCTTTGAAAATTATTTCCAAATTAATTTATTTTATTATTTTTTTATCAATTACATTCAAACTTTTTATTCGTTAAGCTTTCTTTTCAATAGAGCAAGTTTAGCATTCAAATTTTAAAAATCCAACTTTCAATTCATCATTTATTAGTTAATTTGTTTAATATAATAAATACAACATACATATTAATGTTTAAATAAATCTAATTTAAGTAATTGTAAAATTCTCACCAATATTTTATCTTTTTTACCAATAAATATTATCACAAAAGAGATATTTCTATTTTTAAGAAATAGGTGTAAGAGTAGTTAAAAATTTAAAAGCTTAATATTTTTTTTTATTTCATATATTTGAATTACTTTAAGAAAACTTAGTGAATAATTTTAAATTACTGAATGAAGATAATAAAAAAAATATTTATTTGAAGAGGATTTAATGATTAATTAATTTTAAAAACCGAATTAAATAAACACATTCTAATTCATTAAAATTTTCCTTTTTTAATTCATTTATTTTTTATTGAGACTAAAAACTATTTCAATCAAATTGTTTGCTTTAAAAAGACTATTTAAAATTAATTCTTAAATACTCAAGTAAAAGATCATCCTAGATTTTATTTATTTAAATCATCTTTTAATAAAATTGAAAGATTATTTTTACTAGAAGTTAAGACTACTACATACCCCCCTCCCCCCCAAATTTAATTTCAAAATTCATTATTTTTTTTATTTTATACAAAATTAATGAAAAATAAATGAATAATTTTTTCTAAAGAAAATATTTCTGAATTTCACTGAATAATAAAATAAATAATCTACTTCTAATTTAATTTCAAAATTTCTTACTTATTTTAATTTTATTTTTACAAAAGTGAATGAATAATAATTAAATAAATAATTTTGTATAAACAAGTGAATTTCTAAAGAATAATTAATCAATAAAATACATAATTTCAATTAATTTTGATTAAAAAACCTTGAAAACTTTTTTATTTAATTTAAAAACATGTTTGAAAGCTGATTTTAGAGGTTATTTAAATCAAGCATAGAAACACATATTGAGGGATTAGGGGAAGGCTTCTTCTCCTTCATAATGAGAGTTTCTAGGCATATTGATAAGGACATTTTTATAAAATTTATTTTAAATTTTAATGTTTTCAAGCATAATAGAAGTTAAAACTCTCTCTTTTTAGTATTAAAGAAAACGGGGCTAACCTTCAAATTTATTTTTAGCATTAAAATTTTCTGAACCAATGATGGAAACTTTGGAATTTTTAATTTTGACAAAATTGATAAGCAAAGAGAATTCATAGTCACCAGAGATATTAAAAAAGTAATTATCAAATACATTAATATTGTAAGCTAGATCAGGTAAGAATGTTATTTCACCTGTTTCTATTATTTGAGATTTTTTATGGGAGATTATGGAAATATTTTTATTACTCTTTTTAAATGATTTTTATTACTAATATGAATACTCTTTCATGCTTTTTGTATCTGAAAATAATAATTATTGATGGTCATCTTATATATCTTATTAGCTTTGCATAGTATTCATTTAAGCTTCATCTAGATTTTAATTTTATGAGCTAGGTTTATTGTTAAACTAAGAAAATTGTTCTCCTTCAAATATTTTAAAGAAAGATATCTTTTTTGGAAAAACCATAACAAGAAATTCATTTTCTGAAAATTTTTTAACTCTTGTTAATAGCTAATTTCCATAGATCTTCTTCTAAAGTACCAATGGATTGTCTATCTTTGTAATATCAAACATGTTAATTGTTCCCTTTGAAATACTGAGAATATATTTTTCATAAAGAATTGCTTCTATCCCATAGACCTATGATGAATGATATTCCTTTAGTCTCAGAAAAACTTTTCCACTTAAAATATTCCAAATTATTATTTTTTTACCAACTCCGCAAACTAAAAATTTTCCATTCTAATATATAATCATTCTGCAAATCTGCTTTTTACTGCAAAACATTCTTTTACGTTTTAGCACAATACTTGTTTCAGATTGATTACTATCTTGATGATTCTTAGTTTAGCTCTAACTGCTTGGATTATTATTATTTTATATTTACTACTATTTCTACTCTTATTAGGAATTATTACTATTATAATTCTTACTCATTTAACTAGAATATTGGAGGGGTAATTAAATATGATTTTAATTTATTGACTAAATCAACTAAATGCTTTTATCCTAAGTTTAATATATTTAAAGATAAAACTCTATTATATTGCCTTCATACCCAGAAACAAAGAAATAACCAGGCCTCCTTGGATCTTTGACCAATACAACTAATCCAAATTATGAAATTTTTTGAGTAATTATAATGCTTGCTTTCTAAATATCAAAAATATGAATAATGCCTTCTTGTGTGCCAAATACCAAAAAATTATTTAAAAGATGTATTAAATTTGTTGTAATATTTATATCAATTGGAAACTCATATCTTAATATCAATTATCTTTCAAAGCTATCCTCAAAAATAATATTTTTGATGTACTGCAAATCAACATTCGAATCAAATATATAAATCTATTCTATAATTTCTTGAATCTTCCCACAATAATGGTTCTTAAACTCTGATTTATCACTTTCATTAGAATTACTCAGCTAAATCCTCACCTTTAATAGAATTTTTACTATTTCCTATATTTTATATATGCCTATTTACTCAGGATTTTTATAATCATTAAAATATTGAGTTTTTTATTTATTTTTCTCTCTTTAAATTAGGCAGATGTTACACAAATAAATAGATTTACCAGCAACCTGGTTAAGGTCTATATACTCTAGAACCTATTAATGCTTTATACATAATTTTACTAGCTCACTATTACTTTACATAAATGTCAGTATATTTGCTAATTTTTATCTTTTTGGTATCTTATCTGTTCTACAAATAATAGATTCCTATCTTATATTTTTAAAAACTCTTTAATTAATAATTTATAAATATCTCAAAAAAAATTTTTTTTTTTCTTCATCTATTTCTACCTTAAAAGACTTATCACCTTTTATTAGTTTAAATATGACTAATTTATTAATAAATATTCAACTTATAATATCAAATTCTTTTTGAATATTTTTCTACTTCCTAATTAAAAATTAATAAAAAAAACTCTTAATAGAAAGGGATTGAAAAGATAAATCATTTTTAATCAACTCTTTCCCATAAAAAATCAAAATCTAAAAGACTTAGTGAGAACTTCAATAATAAATGATTTTACTCAATTCTGACTCAAAACAATATTATCCTAAATTAACTATTTAAATTTACATAAAATACTCTTCCTTATATGAATACATAGTATAACTAGCAAATATTATGCTATTTAGGTAATGATATATCAATGAATTTCTATGATTTCATATTAATAATAATATCTATTATTGGTTATTAAAAAATTTTTATTTCAATTTTTGATACACATGAATGCATACATACATACAAATAAATAAATATATTTAGCCATTTTAATTTTACTATTACTTACTAAGGTACTTATCAGTAAACTAAATGAAAAAATGAAAATAATAATTTCTTCAAGTTTTATTAATACTTTAAAATGATTTATCAGATCATGAGTTCCTAATGATTTATTTTTTTATGAGCTCACATTTTCATTGATGAAAAGATATTTACTTTTTTTATTATTATGATTCTAATTGTTCCTATTAAAATTGTTATATATTTTCTTATTGATTGTATTTATCAATCATATCTACTGTACCACTTCCTCTAGTTAATCTTCAAAATTTTATTAACAATTTAGTTCATCAATATTTATATCAACACTTGATATTTGAATTGATTTATCAACTAGTTCTATTTATTAGAATTTAAATAATATCCTTATTATTTAAGTATTAGCAATTTGAATCAGAAAGTGCGGTATCTTGGTTGCATTCGTATGATTAAAAATGTATTGATAAATTTCATTAAAATAAATTTTTTAATTCTTTTTTAAAATAAAAATGAAAGAAATTTTTTATGAAAAAATTACCATTTAATAGATAATAAAAAAGTGAAGCATTTAAAAAAGCAAGCACAGCTGTTGTATGTTAGCATATTCCGTTAATTAAATCAAAATAATTTTAGTATCTCAAACATTTGCTATTGATATCAAATTTTATACAAAAGTTTATTTGATTTTGAGGATAACATTAATTATTAATATTTCCACCAAAAATGTCTTTTTAAATGTAAGATCCATAACCACAAAAAAGACAATCACCTGATCTTTAAACTTATGTGCAAGAATAATATTCTTGATTGTAATCATTTTTAATGCATTGGCTTATCTATTTTTACTCATTTTGATAAAGAAATTAATCTTTTTCACACTAATAACAAACAAAATATTATGAGGTTATATATACTTAATATAAACAGTTTTTTACAATAGGAAGACATTTAAAATCAGCTAGTAAATATTACTATGAGCATAATAAACAGTTTCCTTCTTTATTATAAACTAAACAATTAGGTCGAGATCCTTTGATACATTCATTTTATTTTAGAATATACTAATTTTCACAGACTTTACAGTTTGTATCCTCATATACTTTGCAATTAGAGATGTTAAAATCTAAAATGCAACTACTTTAAAACCTATCAAAAAGCTCATACCCGTTTTCTTTTTTTACATATTTTACACTTTTTCCTTCACATTTGAGACATAAATTAGCTAGATACTAAACACATCCTTCTATTAATTTATTGTTAGATATTTCTACACATTCATAATAATATGGTTGCTGGTAAAAATATTGATAATATTATTAATCTTAGATCATTTCTAATGCAAATGATAGAAGCAAAATAAAAAGAGGATCATTAAAATCATGTGATATTTGGATTCATTTCTCTTAATTTAAATTATAAATATGTCATGTTTATTCATTAAGTTGATATCCTTCCTAACATTTGTATTCCGGGTTAAATTTTGAAGAATCATTGTCATTATTTTGAGAAGAATTAGAGGATTTTAAGCATCATCCCTGTGAATTATTAAACTCTGACAAACATTAAAAGCAAAATTTTTATTATCCAGCATACCCAAATAATAAATAATTTTCATAATAAGAACATTCAGACCCTTCAGAATTTAGTCCTTCACCATCTGCGCAAATACATTGTATTCCATTATTTTTGAGACACTTAAACTTAGAAGCTAAACAACCATTCATTGATGGTTAAAAAATAAAATTTTCTTAACACGAAATGTCTGAATCATAAATAATATTTTGTTTTATCATATTTGAATTCACAAAATTCAAAAGAGCATAGTAATTATTACTTTTCTAAGATAAATAAAATATTTCGTAATTTTAAATGTAAGCTTAATTACTTATTATTTTGCAATATCTATCTGGTTAGTGCATTATTTAATTTTATTCAATATCAAGTGTATAAGGAATCTGGGAGAAATGCATATTTTATTTATAGTGCCAATTTTAGAACACTAGGATGAAATTCTAATAGATTTTCTGTAACAAAAAGTTGGTTTTGTTCTATCTAAATAGTTGTCAGAGCTTCATCGCACTCTCTATTTCTATCAAGTCTCTTACAGTAAGAATATAAAGGTATTGGTAAAGATGTAGCCTAAATACGTGATTTAAAATCATAATCAACAACAAAACCAAAAATGCATTCTTAACAAATAGGCTAAGGTTGATTATTGCTTGGATCTTAGAAAACAATTATAAATCCCACAGTTCTGTATTACATTTTTAGACTAGACTTTTATTGAGAATTACAAAATAAATGCGATAAATAGAAATAATAATATTCTCCTAGTCATTTCTTACTTAATTAAATAAAGATTTTAAGATTTAATTCTTTTTTCTTTTTTTAATTACTCTAATTTTTTATTAATTATCTATTTATTTCAAACAAAAATAAAAGTAATATTTTTAATAGAAATAATTTAATTAGTTTACATTTAATCTAAAATCAATTTTTTCTTTGAAGAAAATTAATTTTTGTAGGCAAAATAGCCTCTATTGAGTTTATATCATATGATTTGATAAACAAATATTTATCAAACTAAGGCTCAATTTAGATTGATTTTATTTAGTAAAATTATATAAAATATAAAACTCTATTATTCCTTTTAGTTGATATTTAATATTATCTTTAAATATAAATCCAATTTCAACAGTCAATCACTTTTTCGCTTAATATTTTGAATTAGGTATTTGTTTATTATTTTTTATACAGTTATTGAATATTTTCTTTTGAAAATTTATTTGTTTCATTTTTACCTAATAAATTGTGCTCTTAATTTTTGAGGTTGTATATTAATAAAAATAAGTTTTAGATGGTAAATAAATTTTATGTAGATAAATCAATACTGATAGCATAGATATCTTTTTTCATTTTAATATTCAATTTTATTTTTTTAGTTGTTAATTAGCTAACTTATTATTAAAAATATAGTAGTTATCAGAGGGATAGATATTAAATAGAAATATTTTGGGAAATAAAATAATTTAAGATATTTTCTATCCAAAAATTTATTGTATGATAGTTTCCAACTTTTAGCCTCCCCTCTCTCATTTTAAAAAATACAAACAATAAAAAAAACACCTTTTTAGAAATACAAATAAATTTATTATTTTGTTAATTAAAAAAATAAATATGCCACTAAAAAATTCAAATGATAGAATCAAAAAATAATTAAAGCAATTCTAGTTTTTAAATATCTAAAAAAATATGGAATAAATAAATATTTTAAGGAAAAAAAATTCATTTTGATAATTTTAGGAATCAATTTAGAAAGAGGGGAAAAATAGAAAAATAGCAAAAGATAAAATTAATTTTTGTTGTAAATTCATATATTAGTAATTTATGTGTTCAAATAGTTTCGAGCAAACAAATATAATTTGTATTTATTTGTTTGTTGTCTTCATGGATATTATTTATTTGCTACAGTTTAAGATACTCCAAAGAAAATGTATAAATTTATATTTTTAAAATATCATTAAAGAGACTTCGATTATTTGAAAACCAAAAATCCAAAAATTAAGAAAATATATGGATTTAATTGTAAAATTAAGAAATAAGCTGATCAGATGGAGGATCTACTTTCTTATAATAAATAGGCAAACACGTTTCATTCGAATTTATAATATTAATTTGGTAGGAAATTAAAAAAAGTATATGAAAAATTTAAATTAAATATCCTAAGTTAAGCATTGATTTTAGCATTTAAAAATATTATTTAAGCATTAAAATGTTCATTAAATAAACTATTTTACTTATTTTGTCAGAAAAAAAATTCGGTTACAGTTAATTTGATAAAAATTAATCAAAATAATATCAAATCTATTACAAAATTTACTTTTCATTGTTAATTTGTAATTGTTATAAGTAATCAAGACTGAAATAGATCCTCCACAAAATATTATATTAAAAAACAACTAATTACCATTATTTATTTAATTAGTAAGATTTTTATGATTTAGTTTCTTTCAGTCCTCCCAAAAAATTTGCTATAAAATAAATTAATTAATTTCTAATTCTCCTTATAATAAAATTTTTAAATTAAATTGAATAATAAACAGAAATAATCATCTAAAAAATGAGCTAGGTAGACAACGAATTCTTGGTTTTACTTTTAAATCAATTAGTTAGCAATGAAGTATTTGCAGAAAAGGGCTTCATTAGGAAACTCTAATTAGTTTCAGAAAGAATTTAGGACAATTAAGCTTAAAAGAATGTTGATATTGCAATCTCTTCTTTGAAGTAATATATTTAATAAAATATGGAAGAGTTCAAGGAAATTGAAGAACTTAAGATTTTATCACCCATGAAGTAGCTAAAGGTTAAACGTTTGTATGTCGATGGATGCTTCGATCTCATGCACTCTGGTCATTTTAATGCCATTAGATAAGTAATTTTAAATCTAGAATTTATCACTTTATTTCTTGATAGATTTATTAATTATTTTTGATGGACTTTTAAGTAAATTTAACATTTTTTAAATAGGCAAAACAATTCTGTGAGACTCTTGTTGTTGGTGTTATTGCTCAAGAAGAAATCACCAAGAGAAAAGGTCCTCCCGTTCTCAGTTATGAAGAAAGAGTTGGAATTGGTAATAAATTAAAAATCTTTTAGCATAAATTAATGCAATTTGAATAGAGAGAAACCATCTTATCTTAAATTAATAAAAAATGAAAATGATATTTTAGATTTGAAATGATTTAGAAAGAATAATTTTCTTTCTTTTATTCTTTTAATAATAAAATTTGTTTTTCTTTTCAATTGAAATGAAAATATTATTTAGATTTGACTAGCTTTTTATTTTAACTCCTTCTTAATAAAAAATAGCTAAAGCTTGCAAGTGGGCTGATGAAATTTGTGAACACGCTCCTTATGATCCTACTATTGAACTTATTGACCGTCTCCACTGCAGTCATGTTGCTCATGGTGATGATATGATTGTAGGACCTGATGGTTAAGATGCTTATTCTCCATTTAAGGTCTCAAACAGAATGATGTAAAGATAATCTTAACAATATATGTGTTTATAACAGCAAAAAAGATTCTATAGAAATAAATGAATAAGAAAGATAAAATAAATTAAATATCATAAAAAAATTAATAGAACATTCAAGAGAACTGAAGGTATTTCAACTACTGATATTGTAGGTAGACTTCTATTGATGACCAAGAATTAAGAGAGCATTGAATATGTAATTTATTTGATAATTATTAATTAGGGAGATATCAATTCAAAATAAATTAAATAAATTAAAACGGAATCTAATTTAATAAGATTTGTGCTGATTTATCATTTTAATTTATTTTTTATTTACTATAGAAAAAAATTCGTAAGTTAAGTGGAGAACAAGGTATTACTGCTAGTAAAATTGATGAAATTGAGGAAAAATCCACTATCACTAACAATAATACAAAGGAAGTTGACGAATCTACTGCTATGAAATTAAAGCTTTTAAATACCACAAAGAGAATCAGATAATTCAGTCAAGGAAATAGAGAACCTAAAGAAGGAGATAAGATTATTTATATTGACGGTTCTTTTGATATGCTCCATATTGGACACATTGAAACTTTAAAGAAGGCTAAAGAGCTTGGAGATTACCTTATTGTTGGTTTACATGATGATGAAGTAAAAATTATTTTTTATTTAAATAAAAAGCAAAAGCTCAAATCAATTTTATAGAATAAAAAATATTAAATCTTAATCTAATTAATCGTTATAAAAAAAGACTGTTTAAGAAAAAAAAGGAAGCAACTATCCAGTTTTAACTCTCTAAGAAAGAGTTCTTAACGTTTTGGCTATGAAGGTAAAATTAAATAAAAAGAAATCTATAATAAATCTTGATAAAATAAATAGTATGTTGATGAAGTTATCATTGGTGCTCCCTGGTAACCAACAGAATAGTTAATTAAATAGTTTAACATCAATATAGTTGTTGAAGGTAGTATGACTAAGCTTAAAGAAAATAAGCCAGAAGTCATTGAACAAGATCCTTATTTAATCCCCAAAAAGTTAGGTATTTTCTAGCAAATTGAATCTTCAAATGACATGACAACTGATAAGATCGTTGAAAGAATCATTGAAAACAGAATGAGGTAAATTAAGCAATAAATGTAAATAAATTAATAATTATTTATTTAAAAAAAATAGATTCCTAGAAATTTACAATGTCAAAAATAAAAAGTAGGACTTATACTATGAATAAGAAAGAAAAGTTAAAGAAGTTTGAAATTTCAAATTATCAATTAATTAATTAATCAATCAATAATTATTTGAACTTATTTTACTTATTTTGGCAAATAGAGTTTAGCCTTCTTTTATTCTAAGTTAATTCTTCTATTGCTTTGAATCTATAATTTATTTATGTGATGATTTTGTTTTTATTCTCAAAATATTATTTCAAATCTACTAAAATATTTTTTTATTAATTGTTATTTCTGAATTAAATCATTTAAAATATTAATTTTAGTATTGATTTTTTCATAATTTATATTGCTTTTAAAAGCTAAAATACCTTTTTTAATTTTTATTAAAATGATAATGTGTCTGGTGGATATTGGTTAATTGAAAATATATTTTAATAATTGCTTGTGTAAATGAAAATTAATAGAGCTATTAAAAATTTTTAATTGATTTTAAAATATATTTACAATAAACATATTTGCATAATGACATTAAAATAATATTTTATCATAAAGCTGGTTTTATTTATTTAAACAATTAAATTGTATTATGTTCCTATATAATAGAAGACTCTATCATTTCTTCTATTTCTCTAATAGTTAACCTTTTTGTTGCCAGAGCAATTTATATTCCTCCAGACATTTAAAATGCTCTGCAGCCAAATATTTCTATATTAGAAACAACATACTCTCTATCACTTGATAGTTCAGCTAAATCTTTGTCAAAAGGCAAAAGATAAATAATTGGAGTTAAAGTTATTTTGTAAATAATATTGTTAATATCTTTGAAGGAGATTTAAATATCCGTGCTTTAGTTAAAATCCTTGTACAAGCTTATTTTAATAATTTCTTTGCCTTCAAAATTTATCATGCCAAAAGCATATTGTTGTTTAAACCACCATTTTTAATTCTCTTTTGTAAATTGATCCTTCTAAGTAGAATTTAATTATGGAAGAAGCATATCCCTAAACAAACTATCAAAATTAATGAGCTAAATCTCAGCTTACTTACTTTAATATTAGGTAGTTAATGATTTTTCTTAAATATAATCTATGTCTTATTAGTTAATTTCCATCATTTTGCTTACTTAATTAATCCTACCTCTTAGTTAGCTTTTCTATTTAGTTATATCTCTTAAATTTTAAAATTATTAAAAATAATAAAAAAACTAAATTATTGATGTATTTGTTGTAATCAAATAAGATAATGTCGTCAGTCATTACATATTATCAAAATCTTGAACGCATCAAATATTAATATATTTTTCAACATTTTAAATTAATCTAAAGAAAACAAATAATTTTTTTTAAATGAAAAATCATTCTAAATATTAAATTATTTAACAAAAATATAATCTATCACCATATTTTTTAAGCTTCATTAATTTTTAATTAATTATTCTATGAATAATTATTTATTCAGAAAAATAAATAAAATATTAGCAAAATTTAATAGATTAATCATTTTAACTTAGATTATGTTTTTTCTTCTTGTCCTTGATTAAAATAAAAAGAAATAATTTGTTTATTTTCTCTTGATAAAAGATGTTGAAAAATAAAATAAATATTTGTCAAATAAATAAAATTTTCTAACTCCTTAATTGTCTTGCTAAAACAAATTTTATTTTTTGATTTTTAAAAGATAAATTAATTAATAAACAAATAGTTTTTTATAATTTTTATTTTAAAAAAGAAATAAATAAATATTTATTTAAAAGTGTAGAAATGATTTAACATGTCCAAATTAATATATTTGCTAACAGAATGGTGGAAAGAATTGCAGTGTTTGCTTTTCTTTTTGGAAAAATATTTTTGAAAAAAGTTACTTTGAAAGGCACATTGATTTGGAATCTAATAATTTTTTTATTTCATTAATTAGAAGACCGAGTAGCCAGTAAATTTATTTTTAAAAATGTAGTGAATAAAAAATACATAGATAATAATTTTCATTGATTTTATTTGATTGATTAATTGAGTATTTGTTAGTTTGGTTGATTGATTGATTAATAGAGTGTGTGTATTAAAAAGAAGCTGTTAAATACTCGTAATTAATATCTCCACAAAGATAATTAAAATATTAAAGATTTTGAAGAGATATCTAATTAATTTCTAAAGAAAATAATAATTTATAAAGTATAAATAAGATATATTGATTTATTAAATATAAAATAAAATGAACTTTTAAGATGTTTAAGCAGCAAGCCAAACAGTTTATTATCCATAATCTGCTAACAATAAATATATTTATGATACTAGAAATCCTCTTATCCATTTTCGTCCCCACTCTGCCTCTGTTTTAAATACTCACCGCTTCAAGCAAGGTAAAGATGACTTCTTTGTTCTCCTTCCATATATAAGAAAAAATAACAAGAATAATTAATATTTGTGCCATTTAATATTTTGAATAAGACTAGCTTTTTCAATTAGATTTTAAATTAATTTTAAAATAAAATAGATTATTACATGCACAAGGCAAGAATAAGAAAATAGTCTTTTAATGGTTTTAAAAATGATGGCTTTGAAATGTAAATGAGTGAAAAGAAAGCTAGATCTTTAAAACCAATGATTGTAGATAATAAAACAAAAAATAAACTCAATGAAAACAGCAATTCTAATAAGCACAGTTAAAAAATAAATTTGTTTAAGAAAACACCCAACAACACATATTAAAATGCAAATGATTTCTTTTTATATTTGAAAGCCTCATCAAGGAAAAATAATCAAAGCTGCTTCATTGAAAGAGTAAATAATGATAACGATCTATATAATATTAGCCCTATAAAAGAGCCCACAATCTTGAATGTAAGTAAAAGATCTAGTATCTCTAAAAGTATCTTAAAGCCTTTAAATCTATAAGACATTCAACTTGATAATATTTAAAAATAAAATTATTTCTCACAACAATCAAAACAAATTCCTCCTAAAGCTACTCCTAATAATATTTATGCATCGCCTGTAAAAAGCCCTAAAAAAAATCATCAACATGACTATCTCAATGAAAACAGTCCTCCTCATACAGGAAAAACACAAATATCCCCAATTAAGAGAGGTATTTTTAAAACTTTAAATTGAAAATACATTTAAATAATTTTATTAAAAATATTTATTTAACAGAGAAGTAAGACCAAAATTTGTTTGACATCTTTCAGAAGCAAACATTCTTTGAAAAACTAAGACTTAAGTTTGGTACATCTTAAATTTTAGCAATGAGATATTCTCCTGATGATAAGTACTTGGCCTTCTCCTAATCTGATGGTAAAGTAACAGTATTCAGTGATGTTAAAGGTAAAAATAATCAAATAAATAGAAAAAAACATCTTTCTTTCTTTCATTCATTCATAGATTTATTTATTTTTTTGATTAAATTTTAATTGGGTTTGTTTGTAAGTTTTAATTCATAAAATTTTGCTCAGTTTTTATAAAGAAAACTAATTTGAGTTAAATTTATCGTTAATTACTCACCTCAAAAATTTACAAGCATAAAGAAATCCTAGTAAGAAATATTCATTGGCATTTTCTTTAAATTAAAGTTAGTTAGTTGCTAATAGAGACTTATTATCATTTTTTATTTTGTTTCTTTTACTCATTCATTCATTTTAATGTTAAATTTTTATTGAATTAATTTTTATTTGAAATAATTTTTAGGAGTTCCTCTGTAAACAATTAGATAGGAGTATCCTTGTAATAGTGTAAGATGGAATCCAGCTGAGTAAAGACATTGTTTACTGGAGGGGTATGCAAATGGAGCTGTTGTATATCGCTAAATAAAACCTAATTTAACGAATAGAATTATTTAAGTATTTGAAGAAGGAGAAAAAATAGAAGAATAAAACTAAGTAAATAATAACAGCATAAACTGTTTAGAATTTCTACCTTCTGGTTTGAGCTTCTTAAGTGGAAGTAGTGATTCTTGCATTAGATAATACGATATTGTTACAGGCAAGAAAAAAAATACAATCAAATATCATAAAAATCGTGTGTTTGCAATTAAAAGTATTGACAATAATTGCTTCTTAAGTGCTGGATGGGATCACACTGTCTTCTTGTATGATCTAAGGGCATCTAAAGTTCAAAAATATATATATGGTCCCATGATTTTTGGTGATTCACTTGATTTTAACAATTACTAAGTCTTATGTGGATCTTGGAGAGAGTATAAATAACTTGAAATTTTTGATCTAAGAAATGATTAATCACAAGAAATTAAATGGGAAAATATATCTAAAAATGAAATACCTAATTTTGTTTATTGTTGTCAATTCTCTAAAGTAAATCAAAAGCATATTGTTGCTGGATCTACTGGAAAATATGAGCTAAGAGTCTTCGATAGAGAAGACAATTATATATGCATAGATGCTATTGATAGATCCTTAACAAAAGGAGTATTCTCTCTGGATTTCAGAAACAATTCAAATCATATATCTTTTGGCACCTCCGATGCTTCTTATGGACTTGTAGAAATTATTTGAAATATTATAAAA
The DNA here is from genome assembly GCA_000231825.2 of Tetrahymena elliotti 4EA. Classification (NCBI taxonomy): domain Eukaryota; phylum Ciliophora; class Oligohymenophorea; order Hymenostomatida; family Tetrahymenidae; genus Tetrahymena; species Tetrahymena elliotti. The sequence continues at coordinate 1,492,250 of JH720298.1, forward strand.
ATTAAAAAAATTCCTCTCTTAATTACTTTGTAAATAATATAACAATAACACTATATACATATATATACAAGCATATTTCCTTTACAATATTCTAAAATATTCTGCAATTCTTTTAAAATTATTCTTTCTTTACAACCTTACTTACTAAAATTCTTTATTTTTTTTGAAATAAAGAAAAATTATTTTTAAGAATTATTAATAAAAAATATTTTTATCTAGGATGTAATCTAAAAACCCTTAAAAATCTGAAAGCCAAAAATATGTATTTTAATGTTTGATATATTATAAAGACAACTGTTTTAAATATTAATTACTGTATCTCTCCATCTTCAGTCCTGGGTAATCAGCAAAAATTTACAAGGTTTTGAAGATTTTTCTTCAAGTAAAATTAATAAGGGTCTTGAATTATAAAGAAAGAGAAATTATGTAATATTAAGGTCAATAGAAATATTATTTTTATTTGAAAATAACATGATATTTAGATGATTGAATTGAAAAATGTTAAGCAAAGTAGTTGGATAAAATAATAAGAATTGATTTGCTATAAATATTTTGATTAAAGAATTGAAGAATACATAGATAAATATAAATAGAGTCAATTATCATTTATTTCTGAGTTATATTCATCAAATTGGTGAATGTTTGATTAAGAATCTTATTTAGATTCACTTTTTTGAGTTTAATATTGTTGTTATTGTTATTGGGAACTTTGTTTATCAAGCTTAACTTTCTCATTATTTTATGATTTTAATTTAGCTTTTGAATAGGAGGAAGAGTAATAAGAGCCTTCTTTTTTGAAGGCTTTCTATAGATTATCGTCATACTTGATGTGTTGATAATATAAGTCTCTCAAACTGTAATCTCTATTAGATTGACTTGAATATTTGGTAGACCTATTAATATTTTATTTTTTAAACTCTTCTTTTTATTTTTTAGCTTCATTTTAGAAGCTACTGCTTTGAGTAAAGTTTATTTGGTTGTTTAAAGTGAATGTACTCTTAGGGGTATATGTTGATTATTGTCTGAGCATGTTTAACTAAGAATTTTATTTGTTCAAATATTAGTTATCAGATTTTGAAGAATATGATCCGTTTTGTAAATAAAATTGATTGGATGGGCTTCCATTATTTGCTTAATAAAATCCTTAAGAAGTGGAAGAATATTATTTGTCCTCTAAAGTCTTTAAAGTCTTTGAAAGATGAAAGAAATTTGAAGAGAAGGTAAAATTCTTTTTCAAGTATTTAGGAACTAACTCATTATTTTAAGGTATGATGTGATCATGCTCATTAATCCTACTTCTCAAGTGCTCATATTTATTGTAATAAACATTTGGATTATCATCCCATTTTTCTATTTAAGAAATATTATTTTACAGGTTAAATACAAAATTAGACAAAAAAGATTTTATTTTAATGATTAATTTGATGAAAGAATTTAGCTTTTTAAAGACTTCCTTCCATTAGTAAATTTATTGCTGAACATTTGAAAAAGAAATAATAATTACTTTCTTCTTTTACCTTTTGACGATTAAATATTTGTTGCATGTCTGAGGATTTCACAAAATGTTTATACTTCTGCAAGAGTTTCTAGTACTTGATTTACTCTAAATCATTCAGTGGTTCCTAATAAAAAAGAAATGTTTTATGATGAAAATGAGTTGGTTTGCTTAAAGAGAAATAATTACTAATTTTATATTCATAATTATTGATCAAAATAGTCAATTTCTACTTATATTATTATTTATTTTTAAAGAAATTACAAACTTTTCTCATGTAAATTATTTATCTTTTATTAAAGATTATCTATCTATCTCACAAAAATCAATCAGTGAATAACTTTTTTTAAAAAAAAAAAACACGAATAAATAAATAAATAGCTAGCAAGCTAGTGAGCCAGTTGTTGTTGATAGTTTATGGGATTGATAATTTTTTTTATTTTAATTATTTATTACAAATAAAAAACTAACCATTTAATTAACTAATTAAAAAATAAACAACATGCATGCATATTTATATTTGTCTCATCATCTTATGTCTTTATTTTCTTATTCTCTTGCTTTTTTTAGAAAGTCTTTATCTTCCAAATTTATTGATAAAAGGGAAGAGATATTCTTCTTATTCGCCTTATTCTATTCATTTAGTTTTTAAAAGATATTTTTTACGTTACTTTTTATTTATTTTCTAAAATTTTATTTACCTCTTCTCTTATTTTGGCCCTCATTTCTTCATACTTTTTGTTAATAGTTTAGACTAAGCTTTCACCTAGCCCTTGTAATGTAGATTTCATAGTCTCCAACCATGTTGAATTTTCTACTCCTTCAAATACTTATTCTAGTTAGCTTCTTGCAAACAAACCCAATACTACAGGTTCATCATTCTTTTAAGCATCTTTATAAACTAGAGGGTCAACTGGGTCATTTGTTGCCTTTTGATAAACAAAAAATTAATGTAGAGAATAAATCATTTAAAGATATAATAAAAAGTACCGCTGGAATTTTAGGTATTTCTTTAATCTTCTTCTCAGCTGAAAGCATAGATTGATTGTTTTAAATAGGCGGGCAAGAGCTTCTAAGATATTCAATTAAGATTTCATAGATAACACTCTAAATTACTTTTAAGTTCCTAGATGCCACAAAAATAAATAAATATACTCAATGAAAAATATTTTTCCTGAATTTAAATTATTAAATATCTAAATTTTATTTGTAAATATTTCATAATCTAGATTCAAGTTTTTACCAAAACTGATTTAACAATATTTTTTAAAACATTTTAAGTCTATCAAAATAGCTCTTAAATGGCAAAAATAACTTGAATATATTTATTAAAACAGAGCCAAATTCTCAAATTTGATGCTTGGAATAAGAAAGGTCTAAAAAAATTTAGTAGAAGAGTATATTTTTAAGTTTACTTCTTATTCCAAATAAAATCATTAGAATTAATTTATTTTTATAAATTCATCAAGATAAATAGAAAAACTTAATTTCAAATTTTATGGTTATTTATAGATTTTTAAAATATGATACTTTTTTTGGGAGAGATTAAGTTGAAATTTTGTTTGATGCTAAGATTGAAAAATTTTTATAAATAATTACAGTTTGAGATCATTTGAATCTTTAATTTTATCACTATACTACCATGGTTTAAATAATATTCTGAGGATGAGAACTCTAATGATAATAAACATTAATATAAGCATAAGCTACTATCTTCCATTCATATCACTTTTATTAACATTATAATAATTGATGTAATTATTTTACAAATTAAAAATAAATACTTTAGAGCACCAAAGTATGTGTATTTCAAACGATTTATTTCGAATTTATATAGGAATTATTAAGGAGGGAAATTAAAATTATTTGTATATTAACCAAATATTTAAATAGCAACATTTCCTATGTCTTCTTCTTTACAGTTATCAGCCAGCCCATCTAACAGTGCTTTTACTCTTAACTATAAAAACTCTTAGAAATATCAAATTAAATCCAAAAACTTACTTTTAAATTGTCCACGCGCTTTTTCAATTCTTTATCTGAAAGCTTTTTTGTAATATCGCAAGATGCTTTGACATCCGCTATCTAATTTTATAAGAAAAATTTACAAATGAAATCTAAATTGATTAATTTTACTAAGTTCAAGCCACGACTGCTGACTTTCTGAACCCACTATGTAGTAAACTAATTAATTAAAATTAAATTAATTTAGATATAAATATTTAGAATTGATAATTTATTATTTACATCATATAAACTTGCTATATCTTCATTCATTTTTTTATAAGCTTATGCTTTCTTTTCTAAGATTTACATTCTGATTGTGCCAAAATACAAAACAGGGAACATAGCTCTTGTTTTGACCAATCTCAATCTCTTGATGAGGTATTTTCTATTTGAATTATTTTTATTAAATTAAAAAGATGATTGATTTTAAAATTCAATTTTATACCTTCTTTCTTCTTTCTGTTTCTTAAGCTCTTCTTCTTCTCTCTTTTTCTTTTCTTCTTCTGTCTCTACTTTTGGTTCTGGAGGGGCTTCTTCTTAGTCAAATTCTTCATCATCATCGTCATAATAATCTTCATCACTATCCCAGTCGTCGTCCTCACTGTCATAGTAGTAATCATCCTCTTCTTCTTCATCATCAAAATCATCATCAAAATCTTCCTCATCATCATCATTATTTGCTCTACGATTTTTTCTTTTTGATTTTTTTCCTTTTCTCTTCTTTTTCGATTTCTTACTTTTTGATTTTACTTGTTTACCTTGTTTAAGCAGCTCATTTTCTAAAGCCAATTTTCTCATCAACATAGAAGCCTTTATTTGTTCCACTTTTCATTCAAAAAAATAATGAGAAATTATAATATAATGTTTGAGCAAAATGAAATTCTTTTTACATCTTGATTGCTTATTAACTTATGGTTCATTATTTTTATTTGCTAGAGAAAGCATAATTTATAATGGAAGACTAAATTAATTCATCATGGGATTGAAAATTTATTAATTTTATAAATTTTAAAATTATGCCATAGGATCAAATATATTTCTATTATCATATGAAGTTTTTTAAGGAATATTTCTATTTGGAAACATATTATTGTATTCTTCTTGAATAATTAAATTCTTTTATTTCTCTTCAAATTGATCTAATTTCTTTTTCAATCTTTTTAAATCATTTTTCTCTTGCTTTTTGGTCTCTTTATCAATATTACTTGAGATATTTTCCATCAGTTGGCCTTACTTGATTAACAAATTAACCAGAGGATCATCATTTGGGGGTTAATTATCCAGAGCACTTAAACTATGAGTAGTGCTTTTCAGAGGAGTTTATGTTTATCTATTTGGAATATCATAAGGTGAAAACTTTTATTACATTTACTGCACCTAAGGACTTCTAGGCATTTATTATTAAAAATGACTCCCATTATTAAGTATTTATGACGAGTTACGTTAGAACACACTTTAAGGCTATTACATGAACTGCTGTTATTAAGGGGGCTATTAATAAAATGGCTATTATTGTGTTGGAGCTGAAATAGGAATATTCTATAAAGATTAGGGGATATTATAATTGTTATTATATTGTTAAGGAAGAAAATTATTTTAATTATTTATCTTATTGCCTTTATCATCCCAAAATAGCTCTCCAAAACCTCCAAATACTTATTTTCTAAATTTTTATTCAGGATTAATAAAAGGTTAGCTTAAATTCCTTCTAGGCATACCTCCTCCTCCTCCAGGAGCTGGTGATGGATAAAAATTATTTAATGGATTTGAATCCATGAAATTAGTTTTTGCATATCTTCCATATTAATTATATAAATTGTCTCCATAATACAATCTAGTGTTGGCCAAAGAATCATCAAAAGCATTCAACATCATTAAGTTTTCTAAATCCTTGTCTTTGTTTAAACTAAAAAACAAAATCAATTTTCATTAAAAATGAATATTTATGTTTGTTTTTTACTTCTTTCCATTCATCCCTGGCTGTCCTCCTCCATCTTTTAGTTTTTTAACTTCATTCATAAGCTAGTTGAGTTTATTTTCTTGCATCTCTATCAACATTTAATTGTGATTCACTGCTTGCTATTCATTCATTCATTATTTATTCAAGTTATTTTTTTATGATTCTTAAAATATAAAGAATTTACTTAGTTGTAAGAATTTATATTTGACATCTGATCATTTATTTACAAAAGATTTTATTCAAAATAATTCCTATCAGCAGGTTGATACTAAGAAGCTATTTGTAAAAAAATGAAAAAGACATTCAATCATGAGATAACAATTATGACAAATTTTATTTTAATTGATTGATTTTTAGCTGAGATATTATGAAACTAATAAATAAACTACCTGGCATCATATATTGCTATTACATTTGAGGTTATTGATACATTTAAGTTGGCATTTATGAAGCAGTTTGAGTATTTTATGAATATCCAGGTGGTTCCACTAATGGATTATATGAATAAACTTAGTTTATAACTCTTCTTTCCTAAACAAATAGATAAATTAAATTCATATTCTAAATTAAAGCACTCAATTATTGATTGAATGAATATTATTAATCATATCTACAATATTGTTTCGCTAAGAGAAAAACATTTATTATTTACCACGGGATTGCTGCCTTATTTCGATTATGAAGTTTATTATCGCGAATTACTCATGCTTCAAAGATATATTTATGTCTACCTTTAAATATCTCTTATAAATAATAGCACTTTTGTTCAAAAATATATATTGTTTCAGCACTGAATAATATTAATTTTTTGATTGATTGATTCTGGTCCTTCTATATTATTAATATTGATTCTACGTAAATAAGTAACTAAATATTTTTTCAAGCAAAAAAGCAAGCAAGAAACAAAGATTGAATTCAATTAATTAATTTTTTAAAGAATCAAAAAATAGATTTGTAATTTCATAACTTATTATTAAAAAATTAATCTAAAAAAACTTCTTTTAATATTCATATGAAAATCTGTGATAATAGTAAATTAAATATTTAATTTAATTGCAAGCATCATAAAGAGTTTAAACCAAATTATTTGAAGCTGAATTGCTCTTCTTCTAATAATGAGGACATTCTTTTTTGTAGATAGTGTTTGGAGTAGTAAGATTTAGGATAATTAATAGTAATTTCTTATTTTTCAATCACTTGAGATATTTTTATAGTCAACAGAGGATACAACTTTACCAAAGTGGGCTCCGTTGAACAGCAATGACTTGTTTAGTCAATTAGATTAATTTCTGAAAGAAAATAATAACATAATAAATTAAACATATATTGTTTAATAATATTTGAGAAAATTGATTGATGAGATACAAAAAGATATGATGCTTAAATTCGATAATCATGTGAAATAAAATAAATTTATAACAATATTGCAGAGAAAGAAAAGATAAAGATAATTCTTACAGACCCTTAAGCTTCGTTTGATAACATATAACTAGAACTTCAAAAGATAATACAAGAAAAATAGCTTAAAAAGTAGGAAACAGAGGATTTGATTAAAAATTTTATCAAGACACACGAAAAAAAACTTGATGAATCATAACCAAATAAAATAAAGATCAACATAATTAATTTGATTAGAGATATTAATTTTTTTAAATTAAATTAGTGTCTTTTAAAACCAGAATAAAATATGAGTTTTTACTTTAACGAAATAATTAAGATGATTTAAAATAAATCTAATTTATGCTAATTCACATATAAAATGACATAGATCTTAATTTATCTTTGATGAGTTAAAGGGTGTATAAATATACTAAGATGAATATTAGAAGCCAATTAATTTTGATAATTTTTCCTAATTACAAATGAAGCAGTTAATGTAATTTAGCGATGTTGTCCATAAGAATCAGCTATAAAGTGTAGAGCAATATACATCAATGAAGTAATTTATAAATTTAATTAGTATGAAATATGAATGCTTCCCAAAAAAATGAATAATTCAAGGTCACAGTAGGATTTATAATTAACAGTTTTAGAAGACTAAAGCCAGTAATTCACTTAAATAAATAGTGATGATTTCAACAATAAAATTATATCAAAGTCTTTTATTGATAAAAATTGTTCATACTAAATTATTTTTGAAGTTTCTTACCTACTTTTTCTAGAATAAATAATGTAGAAAAGGTGATAAATTGAAATTAAGAAAAGACTTAAATAATTCTAATTTAAAATAAACCTTTATAAAGGGTTATTAGAAATATATGACTACCCAAATAGTTAAAACATTATTTAAATTGATGAAAATAGAAAAAATTTTATCTTTTAATAAAATGTGACGTATTTTTTTCAATAAGAATCAGAAAAAATTCAATTAAAATCAAATAATTTAATATCAACATTGAAGGAAAGAAGAAACAAATTAATTGTATTTGAAATTCAACCTTTATTCAAATAATTATTAATTGAAATTCATTTATTTTGCTGATTTAAAATAAATAATAAAAAAATCAATTAGTATTCAGTGAAAACTATGTATATATACAATTATTTTTATTTATATAAATAATATATTTAGAATGCAAGATTAATAATATTTAGTTTAATAGTATGATAATGATAATATGAATTAATTATTTTTACAATTTAAGACGGTCTTCTTGTTACTTTTGTTTGTTAGTTTGTTAGTTTATTTTTATTTATGAATTTTTGTTATTTCATTTTTAGTTTAGCTAAGCTGATAATTATTCATTTAAGCAAGAAATTTGGATTTTCTTCAAATACAGATTCATCTGCTAAGCTATTCTCCTAGTAGCTCCTTTCCAAGCTATTTATTAAGACACAATATAAATATAGTTAGTTAGTAATTTAAATGATTGATTCTTAATGTAAAATTTTTTTCACTGCAAATTATTTATGTTTAGAATTAATGTATTCGAAAAGAAAAATAGGGGGGTTTTATCAAATTAGTTTCCATTAAATATTTTTGACTAAAGAGTTTTTCTTGATTATTGATTTTGAAGTAAATAAATAATGTTTCCAATTATTCTTGTGCTCATTATGAATTTGTTTCATCAAAAATGAAATTTAAATAATTGATTATATTGATTTTAAAACTAAAAAATAATATAATATATTTAGTTACCCTCTTTCATAAGTAAAACCATTAAATTCATTTTTCTTAGAAAATTTCAATGCACTTCCAATATCACAAGGTGTGTCTTTACTTTCCATTTTAAGGAAATTCTTTTTTATAAAAATAATAAGAATAATATTTTTTATTTTTTGATATTTTACGTTATCAATATTTCTCAAATCATATTTATCAGAAATCCTGGGAATATAAGGAGGTTAAATCTCTAATCTTAAGAATTTATCCCAATCTACAGAGGCAAAGAATGGATGATCTCTAATTTCTTTTGATCCTGATGGTCCGCTACCTAATCTTTGCTTTTTCTGTTTTATTACATAATAAGTTAATTTTGATATAAAATAGATAGATGATTACATTTCTTGTAAGTAAGCCCTTGAGTAAAGACTAGCACTCTTTTGTATATTTTTCTTTAATAACTACGTCTTAATTTATAATTTTATCCATCATTCTTTCTTTGTTCTTTTCATAAAAAGGAGGAGCTCCATGCAGCATCTCATATAAAACTGCTCCCTTTCAATATTTTTTAAAAACAATAAATTTTTATTCAAATGAAAAAAGCATTTACAAAACTCCACCAATCGCTAGCAATATCATGGCCCTACTTAGTTAATATTTCAGGAGCCATATACTCTGCAGTTCCACAAAAAGAGTAAGTTATTTCCTCCACTTTTTATATCAAAAAATTCAATCAAATTAATTTTTGCAGAAAAAAAAAAATCATTTTGTAATAAATATCTAACAAAGCTATTTTTTAAAGTTGATACTAATTTTATTTTCTAATTACCCTCATTTTCTCATCAAAAATCGAAATTTAATTTTTTGATGGATCTGCATTCTCAAACAAATCTTTGAATTCATTTATAATTACATTCAAAAATCTACAAAATGGACAATCAAAACATACTATTATGAATGTTTTATTAACTTTCTAATCAATAAAAATTCAATTCAATTATTTGTAAGTTTAAGCTTGATTTAAGGTTGATAAAAGACTTATTTATTTAGTTAAACATTATTGTAGCTTATATTTTATTTATTCATACTATGAGCAATACTGAATTTAATGAAGTATTTAAAAATCTTATTTAGTTGAATGAATATCTCTTAGCTATTTTTATTTTTTAAATATTTTGTGGATAACTTCAAGTAATTAATAAAGTTAACTTATAATATTTATTAGTCAGATATCTATAAATTTGAAAGAATATCAATTAGCAATTTTATAACTTTGGGATTCAAAAAAATAGCAATCAATTTGTTAATTAAAAATGTTAATATCAGGAGTGTTTTTTAGATGATTTTAATATTAAATACTAAAATAGCTTACAATTAATAAAGATTCTTTTAATTATATTTTAAATTTACACTCACTCAATTTTGTTAATTAATAATTTGTTTGATTACATTACACCCACCTTTTAAATCTTTTAATTAACAAAGTTCTTTTTTTTGTTTATTTATTTGTTTACTAATTTTACAACCAACTTTCTTTTGCTTAAATACCATATGTAAATAATTCAAATGGTGTATGTTTTTCTATGCTTATACATTTTTCATTATTTTTATGAATGATTTACCATATTTTTCTAAAAGATTTCTTATTTTTTGTTGGCTTTTTTGATATTTCTAAATTTGTTAATCAAAAGATTCAAAAAAATTGAATTTTTGATCATTAGAATTTATGTGGAAAATAAAAGTGCTTGTAAATTCTTTTATATTCTAATTGAATTTTCTTTTTTAAATAGAAAAATTTTTATTTAAATTCATTACTGCTTTTTAACTTTTTGGATAGACCAAAATCAGTCAATTTGATATGCCCTGATGCAGAAACCAAGATATTTTCTGGTTTCAAATCTCTATATATAATTCCTTGCTCATGCAATTTTTCTAAAGCTAAAAATAACTCAGCAGCATAAAACTTTATTTTATTTTCTGGGAAAAAGGGTTGCTTCACCATGTGTCCAAAAATATCCCCTAAAATATTAAGAAAAGATCTCAGAATCATTTAAAAAGCAATTTAAGTGAAAAACAGATGTTTAACAACAAACAACCAAATCATATTTAACACTACTAACTATCTATCTAAAATAATCCAATCATTAAAGCATTTAAGAGCTCAGTTTACAGAAACATTAATTTAAAAATAGATTTGAACATTTATTTAGGTAGGAGAATAATCTCGTATAAGGAAGTAATTGATTGGAAATCGTATAAATTAGATTTAATTTCTATTTCGTAAAGAAATCAAAAGGTAAAATAGTTATTAGTGTATTAGATCGATTATTACGTATTAAATTTTTGAAATATTTATTACCTCCTTAGCAAAATTCCATAACTATGTAGAGTTTAGTATGGCTCTGGAATGCATAAGCAAGTTGGACTATAAATGGAGAATCTACATTTTCTAATATAAATCTTTCAGCTTTAGTTTAAATTAACTAGGTATTGTTTTTTATTTAATCTTTTCTAAGTATCTTCATAGCATATAAACTGTCTATTTTTTAAACATGTAAAAAGATTAATTGGACATAATTTAACATCAATCAATCAAAAATCAAAAAAAAACTAATATTATTCAATAGATTATCCTTATTTCTATTTCAAAGAACGCTAGCTTAATATCTAACTAAGTAACTCAAAGAACAAAACAAGCAAACCTACACTCAGAATAAATAAAAGAATTTTGTTAATTTTACCTGTCTCTTTCTTTTTGACTAAGTAAACTTTTCCAAAGGAACCCGTTCCTATACACTATAAATAACAAATGAAGTTATTTCAAAGTCAATTTGGAATACAAAAGCAAAAAAGGACTTTGTTTAAATCCTAATTTGCTCTTGAAATTATTGATTGATAGAGGGATTCATTAATTCCACTTTTAAAAAAAGAAAGAAAGAAAGTAATAATTTACTTTTATGAACTCAAAATGCTCCAAATTTATTTTCTCTTAAGGATTTTTAGAATTTCTGATGTTGATTTCTTGAACTTCATTTTAGCTTATTTTATTCTCAGGCTTTACACAGAGTTATCCCATTTTTACAATTAAAATATGTTTGTTTATCAGATTGTTTATTTGTCTGTTTATCAATCAACTCGCAATAATAAATGATTGGCTTTTATTCTACTTTAAATGTTTTTAGTTAATTAGTATATCTCTCTATCCCAAGTCTCTTCTGAATTGTTAAAATAAATGAATTCCTTTGCTTTTTGCCTTAATTTCAAACTTTTAAATGCTGTTTGAAGGACTATGATTTTTTGGTTGCAATCTTTAATTTTTGTTTAATTTTTAGTTTAGTGTTTTGATTTGCTTATTAAGATTAATAAATGAATGCCAAGTAAACCTAATCTATTTCTTTATCAAAAATATATTCTTTACTTTTCTTTTCAACAAGTATATTTTTTAGATATTTTAAAGACAAAATTTAATTATATTATTATCATCAATATCTTCATATAAATGATTATTGATGAATCACCTTATAAACAAACCAATTAATAAATCTATAAATTAGTTAATTAAAAATGAATGAAGGATATTTATGTATATATCTTAGATAGAAAAAAAAAGAATGACATTACTTTATATTTGTTACTTTAAATTTCTTTTATGCAAGTTTACATGTTACAATTAATTTATTTGTAAATAAAACATTACTAAACAAATCTTTAAAGACTCATATTGCTCATATTCGTATTTTTACATACCATCTTTTTAGTGTGAATCATTTATTTCATTCATTGGCCAGTTTTATCAAGTTATTCTTTTTTTAAATAAACCCCCTTTTTTTCTTGTATTTACATGTTTTTGTAATAAGAATTATATTAAGTGCAATTATTTTGTTTTGTTTTTTTTGTCTTTATTGTGAATCAAAATACTTAGACAGACAGATAGAATATTAATCAGAAATTTATCTCTTCAAAATGAATGAATCAAAATGCATTTCAAATAACTAAATAAAAAGAGATTTAGTAAAAAAGAGAAAATGTGTTTGTTAAATAAACCATTTTTATTCTGATAAAATTTGTAGTTGTTTGTTACCCATGATATTCTTTTATTAAGCTATTAAATCTATAGAACTAATAAAATAACTAGTGAGCTATATTTGTAATTATTTTCAAGTAAGAATTTAAGTTGAAACAATCAACATAAAACCAAATGAGTAGGTTAAAATAATTAAGAATGCAATTAAATAACTTTATCTCGAAATATTTTTCTTTCAAAATTGAATAAAAAAAGAATTTTATGAATGAATTTAAACCAAATTTTAATTTCTTAATTATGCTTTAAAGTGTAAAATATAACTAAAATTATAAACATTAATGCATAGTATGTGAATAATTAAAATTTACCCTAAAAATAAATCTTCTGATTCAAAAAACAATTAAAAAGTAAAAATATATCAACAAACAGATGATATGTCTTTCTTTGATTGTCAATATTTTGTAAATCTTTTTTTCAAATAAAGTATCACCAAATTTCAACTTTAATTTTAGACCTACTTTTCTCCCTGATCAGAAAAATATTTGGCATTCAAGTAACAAATTTAAAGAAACAAGCTTAACTAACAAACAATTCAATTAAGTAAAGGATAACTCTATACCAATACTAAATTTTTACAAGCAAAATTTTTTTCACAGCACTTATAAATCTAGATAAAATCTAATTTAAATATTAAATTTTGCTCATTTAAATAATTTTTCTTACCAATTAAAAAAATATTTTTAAAAGAATTGAATACATAATTTATTTAATTAAAATTTATCTAAAAAATATTCAATTTAGAATAAAATAAATAAAAAATATTTTTCTGATTATGATAAACATAGTGGTATAAAAACTAATCTTTATAATTTATAATTTGTATTTTCTAAATTAAAATCTTAGATAACTAAAATCTTACTGTACCGCACCATTTATTTTTTTATTTTTACAAACTAAAAAATTTGTTTTAATTGTAAGGAAATTTAATTCTTAAACTTTATTAAATAATTTAATAAATTATTTATTTTTTATTGCTTCTTTTGATTTGGCTTACAATAGTTAGTTTGTTTATATATTTTTAAAATAAATAAGAGATCCATTTGATAAATAAAAGAACATTTTATTTATATTGAAAAGAAAAAGAAAGGTACTATAATTTATTTTATTAAATATCATACAAATGACAAAATATTGAATGATATATATAAAATGTATTTTATACCTTCGATTGTATTTATTTTATCCTTTATTTAAAAATAATTTTGTTTATTTCATTTAAAAATAACTTTTAATATTATTCAAAAGATTTTCTTCTTTGCTAGTATTCATTCTTTCATATTTCTAACTGAAAAATTTGGAAAAATTTGAAAGTTAATTTTTAATGATATGATTTAAAGGTGGTAAAAAATTTTGACGCAAATCTTCCAAAACCAATTTTCGGGCAGTTTTTTTAAATATAAATCTAAATACTATGAAATCCATTAAATAATTTTTATTCTCTTTATATTTTGTTTGATATCTCTTACTATTTTTTTAATAAAAAATCAACATATAAAATCATTTTCTTTAAATTAATAGATATTTTACAATGAGAAATTTTCATTCTGAAAAAATTTTAAAACATAAATAAATGAATGCGTTATTATTAATTAATTAATAATTAAATCAATTTAAATATTTAATGATCTTCCCTCAATATTTTATTTTTTACAAAATTATTTTTTATTTTAGGCTATCCTTGTAATTAGTATTATGTGCGCTTTTTTTATAAATTTTGTTTTATGTTAAAAATCAATATTAAATTTTATTTTTTGGTGATTGATTAATAATAAGAATATTTTCATAATGTGGAATATTAAAAAACACCTCATTTAATAAATATCAGCTATTCTTTCATTTTTTAAATTGGATTTAATCAGTTTTTTATTTTTATTTTGGCTTTTTTCATTTAGAATTTTAATATTTAGTGCTTTCTTGATTTATATGGCATTTAAAAAATAAAGCAAAGTATGCATGTATGCTTTCTCAAAAATTTTATATGTAGATCTGTATTGAGATCAAGCGTTTTGTTTATGTATTTTACTTTTTGTTAAAATTTTTACTTTACTTTTCATGTTATTTTTTTATTTTTTAATTTTATTTTATTCTTTTTATTTATTTATTTTTCTTTTTCTTTATTGATTTATTGATTTTGTTTTAAATTATTTTAATGATTGATTGATATTGATTAAATATATAATTGATTGATTGATTTTTTTTTAATTTGATTGATTGATTTAAAAGTGAGTTTGATTAGTTAATATATATTAATTGATGAGGAAGAGAAAAGAGGAGATGATATTATTAAAAAATTAATGAATGAATGATTGATTGATTGATTTAAAAATAAGAACTAACTAGAATTGAAAAGAGAGCTACTAATAAATATGCTTATTAGAGACTGAAATCCGTATGGATTTATTTTGACAGAGTATGTTTAAGTAAGATTCTTCTTATAATAAATATTCATTTAAACAGTTTGGGAGTAGTCCTGGGGATTAAAAACTTAAACTGCAAAAATAAAGATTTATCATTAAGATTTAATCAATTGATTTATTTGTTTTTTTTAAAGGGAAAAAAGAAGAAATTTTTGAAAAAGAATTATCTCATATTATGAAGATAAATATTCACTTTCTTATAAAAATTATTTTTAATGAGAATTATTGGAGTAGTCCAGTGGAATTAAAAACTTTAATTTTCATCAAAAATATCTTTCATTAAGACTTTTAATTCAACAATTTAACTTCAAATATGTATTCTATTAATTCATTCATTTCTTAGTTGCTTTTGTTTTAATAAGTAATTGCATTTTGCAGACAATTAAATTATTATTAATCTTCTATTCAAATCTTATTTAATTAATTTGCTTTATTTTCTCATTGTATTTATCAATAACTTTATTGATTGATTGGTTTTTTTTCTTTCTTAATTTTTCTAATTTGTTTGAAAAGAATTTTTAATTAATTTTCATAAGTCTTAATAATTTAATAGTAATTTTTATTTCTTTAATTAATTCTTTGATTTTTTCTTCTTAATTTATTTAATGAATATTGATTAGCTATTAATAATAAATATATGATTAATATTTTATTCTCAAATTAATAAATCTACTATCTAAACTTACTTTTTAATGTCACTTTACTTCACTCATGGTATCATTGATAATCTATATTTTAAAAGAATATTAATCATATTGAAAATTTTTTAATAAAAAAATCAATAATTAATTTGTTAAGGCTAATAAATTGTCTTATTAAATCTTATTTAGAATGTTTATAGATTCAAAAATAGATCTCAAATTTGTAAATGCTAATAAATTGTCTTATTAAATCTTATTTAGAATGTTTCTCAAATTCAAAAATCAATATCAAATTTATTTATGCTGAATCTTTAAATAAAAATCAGATTGTAATTTCAATTAAATTTCTATTCAAAATTAAAGCATTTTTCTCAAACAAAAAATAATTAAAAATATTAAATTATATTATTGACTTCTTAAGTAGTTAATCTATTAATTCATAAATATAATATAACTCATCATCAAAATTCTCTCTATTAATATTCTTATCTATCATTTAATTTGCTTAATTATCTTAATTATTTCATTCATTAAAAATATTCCATGCTTAAAATGTATATTTTTTATTATAATAATAGCTAAGAATTTATAATAGATTAAAACTAAGAGAACCCTTTTTTAAGAGACTATTAATAAATAATCTAAATAATTTATCTACTTTCTAATAAAAATATTAAAATTAAAAGATATGAATAAGATTTATTTGATAAATTTAATAATCCAAATTCTTCAAAGATTAACTTATCCAATTAATCAAACAAAATAAATATTCATTAGGCTATTCAAATAGTATTTCTTTTCAAATCAAAATGAATGAATGATTCAAAGAGGAAAAATTTTTCAATTAATCAATAAAAATTTTCATCAACAAATCTAATTTATTTATAAAGAGATTCTGAATCTATAATGAAATACTTTATCTACCCTCTAATAACAATTTTTGTATTAAAATTTATCATGAAAAGATAAATGAGAAGGTTTTTATCAGATAAATTTTTCAATCTAAATTCTTCAAAGATTAAATCCAATAAATCAAACATAATGAATGAATATTCATTACATTAATTAATCAGCGTTTCTTTTCAAATAAAAATGAATGATTATTTAAGCGGGAAACTTTTTCAATTAATAAATAAAAGATATTCATAATTGATTAAATAAAGTTTGCTAATAAAAATAATTAAAAGTGAATAAATGAATATCTATCCTAACTAATATCAAATAATTTAAATTTTCAAATTAAGATTTTCTTTCTTTGATTTCATTTTTCTTAAATTTTCCTCTTCTCTTTCCTTCCATAAATATTTCAATGATTTTTCTTCTAAATAACTCAAATAAATTGTGAATATTTTTATTAAGTTATTCTATTAATTAAAATCTATTTTATTTCTTTTCAATTTTATCATTTTAAAAAATTTTTATGATTTGCTCAATGAATTCTATTATAAAAAGTTTAATTTATTCTATTGTTCTTCAACAAAATATTTATTCATTTTATTACAAATTAAATGAAATTTTTTCATATGGAATTGTTTTCTTTAAATGAATAAGAAACAAAATCAATTTATTAGCCTAGTTATGTGTTTGTTTTCAAAGATAATTGTTCTTTATAAAATTTATGAAAAATTAATTAAATACCTACCTTCTATCTATCTTTCTTCTTAGTTGTCGAATCAATCTGAAGTTTCTTTTTATTTTTTAGTTCTCAGGATTTGTTTTTTTACTTTCTTGCTTTTTAATTAATCTAAATAATTTCAATAAAAAATTTTGGCATGCTTGGTCTGTGATTCTGATTTGTTTATGTTGTTTGTTTTTTGAAAGATATTTATTTGTTTTATCTTTATTTTGTAAGATTTCTATTTTTCTTTTTGTAAGATTGTTTGTTTGCTTGTTAGTTGGTTTGGTTTCTTGCTTCTTTGTTTGCTTTTTGTGGTGTTTTTTTAATTAATTTTTATTTTTTTGGTTTCTATTGAGAGATTTTTAATCTTTTATTAACTTTTTTTCTTTTTATTAATTTAATTAACTTTTTTCTTTTTATTTTTTTAGCTTTCTTGAAACAGATTTGCGAGATTTTCCTGCTTGAACCTTTCTTAGTTAGTTGATTAGTCATAAAAGAATAACATGCCTTGATTAAAAAAATACTTTTTATATATGATTGTTTTTTGGTTTGAATAGTGATATATATGAATAAGAAGTGTTTAAAATGATATTATGAAATAATAAAGTTTATCAATCTTTTGTATCTTCCGGAGGTTGGGCAAAGAGTGGGCATAGAATAGTTTTGAATTCTTGTGGTGTGTAATGCGGGAAGCCACAAGAGCTTTTTAAAAAATTGCTATTCTTCTCTTTGACCATCTTAAAAACTTAAAGGATTTTTGGAAGGATTTAAAAACTTAGATTGATTAAAGAAACTTCACTATTTCAGATGGTATCATTTTAAACCAATGACTCTTAGCTAATACGAGGATATCTAGAAGATATGTATTCGAGAATGCAAATAAGAAAGAAACCTGAAATTGTTCCATAAATAATGCCTAAACTACTTTAAAGAGAGTTTAAAAAGTGTTGTAGGCATTTCAAAATTTATGAAATATTCCAAAATTTGCTAACCATTATCCCTTGAATCCATTGAATCGCAATCGAACTAGAAGAAGTCATTTTTATTTATTCATTTATTGATCAATCAATTTTCTTTTGATTTCACAACTTTGAATTCTTTACTAATATTTAATTATTATATTTCTATTCATATTCCCTTTTTAATTAATTCTTGGTTTTTCTCCCCAAAATTAAAATCAAAATTCAAAAACTCAAAGTAAATCAATCAATCAAAATAAATTACATAGATAAACTGTCCCAAACCTCATGAAAAATTTAATTAATTTTTGCTACTTTTTAATTAAAAATACTAACATCCCCCACCCAATCCACCCAATAATGAGTTATCAGACAAAATTTTCAATGCAAGTTTATCAGACAGATATACAAATATTCTTAACATATTTTTAGTCAATTTTTTAAGACAGTCTTTTTTTAAAAAAAAATGATAATATATAATTGTATGCAACAATAAAAAGAAATAATAATGATTATTAATCACTAATTTATTTAGTTTAAATATAGTTGTCTTTTTTTTCTTTCTTTTTTTCTGTTTTCTGATGAAGTAAAATGTGATAATTCATTTTTACAATTATATTTTAAATTTATCAAATGAAAATTAGAGTAATATTAACCAGAGAGAATTCATTTTATCACAAAATTAATTTTAATACTTATATTTTATTTGTTTTATTACCTAATTTTAAAAATCATACAATAAATTCACCATATTTTTAAAGCTTGCTAATATTTCCTAAAATTTAAAATTCATTGATATCTGATATTAATTATCAGGAATTCATAAATTATAATTTTTTTTTCTTGCTAATTTATTGTATCTTAGCTCAATCAAGCTAAATAGTAATTAATATTTGATTTTTACAAAAAATTAAGCTTAAAAAGGAAAAATATTGATAAGAAAAGTTATTATAATTATTAAAAAAAACTAAAATAAAAAAAATATATTAAAATCACTGATTATTTAAATCATCACCAAATGAACAGACTCCCTGGATAAGTCAACTTTTTCACCAAACTAATCTATTTATTTATTATTATTTTTAAATAATAGAATTAACTCCTCCAGAATAATGTGAATCAGATTGAAGAAATTGAAGTAATTGGTTTTTCTCAAAGAAATATTCTCACTTTATATTTTTATAATAAAGAGCCAAAGTACAGGGGAGGTTCCTCCTAATTCCTTAGTAAATATTTCTTAAATTTAAAATATGTTTATACTATCACTAATACTATTTTTAAATAATAAGAATTTGAGTCAAGTAGGGAACAATCCTATAGACAATTTAATAGCAACAATTAATAATTTCATCTAGACATAAGAAGCAACTAACATAGAGTAGAAAGAAACTAACAGAGTGACGATATTAGCTATCAATGCGTAGTAGGAAACTAACAAAGAGTTGATGCAAACTATCAAGGAAATTAACAGAGAATAGCAGGAAACTAACAAAGAGTAGATATTATTAGCTATCAAAGAAATTAGTAGGGAGTAAAAGGAAATTAACAGAGAGTTGCAGGAAACTTACAAAGAGTAGATATTATTAGCTATCAAAGAAATTAGTAGGGAATAAAAGGAAATTAACAGAGAGTTGCAGGAAACTAACAAAGAGTAGATATTA
>JH720298.1:1512294-1567420 GCA_000231825.2 Tetrahymena elliotti 4EA
ATCAAAGAAATTAGTAGGGAGTAAAAGGAAACTAACAGAGAGTTGCAGGAAACTAACAAAGAGTAGATATTATTAGCTATCAAAGAAATTAGTAGAGAGTAAAAGGAAATTAACAGAGAGTTGTAGGAAACTAACAAAGAGTAGATATTATTAGCTATCAAAGAAATTAGTAGGGAGTAAAAGGAAATTAACAGATAGTTGCAGGAAACTAACAAAGAGTAGATATTAATGGCTATCAACGAACTTAACAGATAAAAGGAAATTGACAGAGATTAAAAGGAAATTAACAAGAAAACAAGGATTGGATTAGGAATTCTATCAGGAGTTTCTCTATATATTAGTATAATGGGTATAATGATTTTATACTAAACAAGAAAATGAGCTCTAATTATCTTTTTTAAGCCATATGAAATGCTGGCTTTATAATAAAATAAATGAAAATTTATTCCTATTAATTATGATAATATGCAAAATATTTATTATATTTATATATTTGTTTTGTTATTGAATTAATTTTAATTAATAGAAATGAAATTATTAGATTATTTTAAATCATTTAAAATTTTCATTATTTATAGTAAAGGATTATTTATTTATTTATTGTTTTAAGAAGTAAAACAATCAATTACTTTAAAAGAAAGTAATAACTTACTCTCAAATAATAATTAATATAAAAAGTTTAAAAGAAATTTGATTTTGTTTATTTTAATTTTTCAGAATTTTAAAGTTATTCTAATTGTTGAACAGGTGGTTTTTGAGAGTTTTCTGATTAATCTATTGGCTAGATTTGCAAAGAATTTAAAGAATATAATGAAGATTGGTTGTTTATATGGGCTGGAACTTCTATCATACAAGGGATTTGTTGAAATTCTTCAATTATATTTAAAAGGTAATAAAAAAGCCTAATTCTTGAATAATGAATGGTTCGGTTCCTACTTGATAAAAATTATTTTCAAAATAGAAATAAAAATAAGTTAATTTTTTTTAATGAGAAAATTTACAAAATCAGGAGAAAGCTTATGTTTGTTGTTAATTATTGAGTATGATGTTAATTTAATTGTTTATTTAATTTTTTTTGTCCTCCATTGAAGTGCTTTAATTCATCACAAAATATTAATAAGTTTAACATATTTTGCAACAATAAAAAAAGTTAAATAACAACCTAACTATTTTACACATCTAAATCTAAATAAGCTGCAATTTCAAAAATAATTATTTGCTTGAAATGAGGCCATTATGCATCATCTTTAAGTCCTTGCATGATAAAGTTGACGTCTTTTAAATCTCTATGGATTTACAAGTAGGTTAAGTTCTTATTGATAAATTTGTTTGCTTTGATTTCCAAATTATAAATTACCTTCTCTAATGCTAGCTTCTGCTAAAATAGATTATTTTTGTTTCAGGGAGAAAGTGGCTGTTTTCTAAATAATTAAAAAAAAGTGTTTAAAAGGAATTTGATTTTGTTTATTCTAATTTTTCAGAATTTTAAAGTTATGCTAACTGTTAACAGGTAATTTTTGAGAAATTTCTGATTATCTATACGTTATTTTTACCTTTAAGAAGAATTTAAATTAATAAAATTAAGATGAGTTGTATAAAGGGGATGGAACTTCTATCATACAAGGGATTTTTTGAAATTCTTCAATCATATTTAATAGAAGATAATGTATCTTTTATCATAAATATAGAATGATTGCTATTCGATAAAAATTATTTTTCAAAATAGAAATAAAAATAAGTTAATTTTTTTAATGAGAAAATTTACAAAATAACATTTTTATCAAATATTCCAAAATTTACTAATCATTATCCCTCGAATCCAATGAATCACACACAATCAAACTATTAGAAGTCATTTTAGCTTATTGATTTTATTGATCAATTCTTTAGTAATACAAAATTTTCATGCAAGTTAATAAGACAGATATATAAATATTCTTATAGATTTTTAGTCAATTTTTAAGCAATATTTTTAAAAAATGATAATATATGATTATATGCATCAATAAAAATAAATAATAATGATTATTAGTCATTTATATAATCTCTAATTTATCTTAATTTAAATGTAGTTGTCTTTTTTTTGTTACCGATTAAGTAAAATGTGATATTCATTTTTACAACTTTATTTTAAAAATATCTAATGAAAATTAGAGTAATATTAACAGTGAATGTTGTTAATTATTGAGTATGATGTTAATTTAATTTTTTTTGTCCTCCATTGAAGTTAAAAGCTTTAATTCATCAGAAAAGATTAATATGTAGAACATATTTTGCAAGAACTAGAAAAGCTAATTAATAACAACCTGACTATTTTAATCTAAATCTAAATAATCTTGAATATCTGCTATTTTAATCTATTCAGTTTAAAAAAGATGCAAATTATTTTTTCATTTAATGTTTTACCTTTTTTTCTGTTTTTTATTGTTTTAGGTTTTAGGCTGAAGATTATCTTCATTAGCAAATGAAGTCCAATTTTAAATTTCTTCTTTAGTGATTTTTTCTTGAATTCACATTTTGCATTCAATTTTACTTCATTATCATTGTTTCTAATGCTAATTCTAACTTCAGGATAGGGATTCAGTGTAAATTTACTGTTATGTCAAACAAAATATTTTGCTTAATAAAATGTTTTTAATCATAATTTTGTTGCAAATCCTTAGCTTACCAACTGTGCAAGACTTAACCATTTTTGAAGATATTTAATATCAAATCCTAATAATAAAAAAAAATAATTTCATCAAATTTATTCTAAAATAAATTTCTATTTTGAATTTTACATTGATACATTGATAAAATTCATCAAAAAGATAAATCTTTCAATATTGTATTGTTAAAGCATTACAAAATTTTAATCATTTTCAAATGCATTATGGTAGAAATAAGGATTTCTTCTATGAATTTTGGTTCTATTAGTCATTCTATGAACAAAATAACCAGCTATAATAATAAAAATTAAAAAGATGTAAATTTCAGTGAAAGCTTCCAATACCTACCTCCTTATTGTTATTACTATTATTATTATTGTTGCTAGTATTTTATTACTATTCATTTTGTTAAGCCAGCACATTTTCAATAATGCATTTTCAGAAACCAGTTGTTAATCTTATTGGCTACTCCTGTGTTGTTTTAGCTAATAACATTCAATTAATCTATTTGATTGAAAACCAAATTAATTTATTATAATAGATGTCTTTGTAATAAAAAATCAATTAAAGCCAAATCAACATAATTTCAATTTTTAAAAATGTTTTCCTTTTTTTAGTTCAAAAAAGTTAATTCCTTAATTAATTAAAAGAGATTAATAGAATTATAAAAGCTGCTTGCTTATTTACTATTCACCCAAATTCTAACAAAATCAAGAAGTTTTTTCTTAGATTCTTTGTTTGAGAAACTCACTTTTAATTTACTTCCAATAATTATCAATAATTTCTTATTAAATGTAAGTCAAAATTTTGACAAAAATAAATTAATTTGTCATTTCATAATCATTAATTTTTGAAAAAAAAAAATATTATTTTTATGTTTTTGAAAAACAAAAGATACATAAAAATTTATTTAACTCAAAATTTTGAATAAAATAACAATTAAAAAAAACCTATGATAAATTAATTAGAGATTACTTTTATTTAAAAATAAAGAGTTAATAATATTAAATTATTTTTTATTTCAGTTTTATTTTAATCCAATCATAGAGGTAGTTATTAGTTAGTTAGTTATCTTTATTTAGAGTCATAAAATTTTTCATAACAAATTGCTGTTAGATTACTTTTTTAAATTTTTATAAATATCTATTAAATATTATTGTTTTATTTATTTATTGCTAGTTGTGACATTTTTTATAGCTGGTAATTAGCTAAGATTATAAAATTTTAAATTAACAAAAAATTCTAAATTTTATTTAGAACATTTCACAAAAAAAAGCTAAAATTTTATAAATTACAATCAATAAAACAAATTAAATATCTATTATAAAAATTAATAAAACATTTTAATTATTTATAAATATGTTTTACTTTTCAAAAAAATGAGTATAAATCCACCATATTTTTAAATGAAACTTTAATTTAATTAAATAACATCGCATACTAATATTTATTTAAAAAAATATAAATGATGTTAATAGATAAATAAAATATTTTTTTAAATTGAAGAGTGAGATTCAATTATTGACATATTTACGACTTCTCTATTATACTTTTTCAAATTGGAGTATATCAAACTGTTAACAAATTTTTTATTATATTTCGATAATATTTTCTCTGTTTAGATTTTACAAATATATTCCAAACCTATAATTTGCATTTTATAAAATATTTTGCTAATTAATTTAGATAACATTTTTATAATGAGGATAATCCATGAATAAAACAATTCTTTTTGAGATATTGACTCTGATTTCCATTCATTTATTTCCTTTTTGACATCATACAAATATTTTCCTTTTAACAGCTAATATAATCCTTGGCCCTTATCATGTGTTGAAAAGTATAATTTATCTTAAATTAATTTTTAGTGTGAATATTTTCTATTCTCATGATACCTACAGCTAAAGTATAGCAATCAAAACTTTTGTTGATTTTACATCTAAATAAATAGTTATTGTTAGGAATTAAGATATCTTTAGTCATAATCTAGCCATTTATCTCTGAAAGTGGGGAAAGCCTGATAGTAAAAGAATTATAATTAATATTTTATAAAACTAATGATTAACTATTTCCATAATTTGTTTTGATAAATATTTCTTCAAATAATATTTCATTCTTTAATTCAAAAATAGGGTATTATACTAGTAATTATTAAACATCTTAGTCTAATTATATCTTTTAACTAAATTTGTTGTGCTAGATAATTAAGATTCAATTGGATATTTAATATTTTAATAACCCTCCTTATTTTTCTCATTAAGCTCTAAAATTTTACTTGTCAGTCTTTCTATATCATCGAATTATGATAAGGAAAGTTTGTTAAAATCAATATTTTAATTTTTCATATGGCTAAATATGTTTACATTTAAAAGCAAGCTTTCAATAATTTATGGGTATTTTTTAACAGAATTTTAAGCGTTTGCTATGAATTCAAAGCTACAATAATTTATTTTGTTTTAAAAAATAGAAATTAATTTTTTAAGTTTTGAGCCAGCATCTTCTTTTTAATATGAAGTAAATTAATTTGTTTTTTAATTTTAAGTTTTTCTAATTACCTTATCAAATCTTCAATTTCTAACATTTGTTGATTATTAAGATTATCTCCACTAATTGTTTGTTTATTTTTTTAAAGATAATCAGAGAAATCGATTTAATTTATAAAAGGCTTCATTATGTCAAGCTGTGCTGATAAGTGTCTAATAAAATCATCTGAGCAGAAATTGAATTTGTTTGTGATTAATTTCATTAATTTATCTTTATTCTAACTGTTTTCATTGATATTTGTTCTCAATTCTTTTTGTTAGAAATTTAAAGATAAATTCTTAATTATATCCAGTTATGAACTTTCCATTTTATCAAAATTAATTTGAAGTAAATCTTAATTTATGAATCTTTTAACATCAGTTTTGTCAATGCTTTGAGAAAGATTATAAATAATTTGCTGTAACTGCTCTATCAATTCTTTAGAACAAAAATTGAGT
This sequence comes from Tetrahymena elliotti 4EA, assembly GCA_000231825.2. NCBI lineage: Eukaryota > Ciliophora > Oligohymenophorea > Hymenostomatida > Tetrahymenidae > Tetrahymena > Tetrahymena elliotti. The sequence continues at coordinate 1,517,924 of JH720298.1, forward strand.
TTATTGCTCATTAATTTTATCATTAGCTAGCTTGTTGTAGCTTCATTTTTGCCAATTAAATGAATCTAATTTTAAGGTTAATAATTTTCTTGAGTGTAATTTATTATCTTAATATTTATATATATATGTATAGTACCTTAGGGTACTGCCTTTTTCAAGGCTATACACTGAAATTTTAGATACTTCTCAATTTTAGTCAAAAATTATCCTTAATTTAATTCATTTTAATTAATGAGGATTGACAGTATATCCAGATATTTTGAAAAATCTAGCCATTCAATAAATATTTATTTGATTATGAATAAGTAGGCAAAGCAAACACTGAAACACAATTTGCTTGGTCTAATTTTTAATTTCACACAAAATTGGTAATCAATCAAGAATGCAAAATAGTAATAATAGCTTTTAGTTTACGAATAATTTATAAAGAAATGAAATTAAAATTTTAACAAAATAAATAGGTTGAATGAAATAAAATATAATAGTTAATTATACTAATATATTAATAAAATGGGATAGAAACTTTAGACGAAATATCTAAATGATTACTATTTATTTATTGTTAGTAGTTTTCAAACTAATTTATTTAAATTCTTTATTCATTGGTTTTCGTTTTGCTGGGGCTATTTTAGACCTTATTATTAGACTGTTAAGAAATTAGATTGCGGTTATTCTGATTTTTCAGAATTCTAAATTTATTCTAACTGTTGAGCAGGCTATTACTTTTGAGAGTTTTCTGGTTAATCTATTTGCCTTTAAGAAGGATTCAAATTAAGAAATGAAGATGAGTTATTTATAGGAGCTAGAACTTCTATCATAGAAGGGATTTGCTAAAATTCTTCAATCATATTAAATAGCTAGTACTTTCTAATAAAAGAATATGTAATAATATAGCTTTAGTCTTAAATAAGGAATGGTTCCTATTTTATGAAAAAACATTACAATAAAATATTTTCTAAACAATGAAGAAATAAATTAAATTAATTTTTTAATGAGAAAATTTACCAAATCAGGAAAAAGCTTTTATTGTTAATTATTGAGTATGATGTTAATTTAATTGTTTATTTAATTTTTTTTGTCTTCCATTGAAGTTAAAAGCTTTAATTCATTGCAGAACTTTAATATGTTGAACATATTTTACAAGAACTAGAAAAGCTAAATAACAACTTCACTATTTTACACATCCAAATCTAAATAGTCTTGAATATCTGCTATTTTAACAATATTATTCTATCTAGATGCAAGCACCTCCTCTATTTCAAGCAACAACTAATCAGTTTCTATTTTAGTGTAATGCTAATTAAGCAGACTATTCTGAATACCAATCCAGTGCTTTACAATCTCCCAAAATCTCTCAGTTTTTGATAGAAATCTAATTTAAAGCAATAAATCAAATTTTAAATTAAAAAAAACAAAAAAAATGAAGCTTTAACTAACTTCAATAAATAAATTTATTTGAACTAATTTGTAATTAAAAAATTCTTTTTAAAGAGAAAAATAAATTTGGTTGAAATTAAATTGTTGAATAGGATGGATAGATGAATTACACTTTGTGTGTTGAATAAAAAGAGAAGTCGGCATGGTATTTTGGATCAATGTCAAGATGTTGATAAGTAGTTAAAATACTCTTTTTAATTAAATCTAATTAATCATAGTCATTATGCAGTTCTTCTTTAAGTCTTTACATGATGAAGTTGACATCTTATAAATCTCTATGGATTTACAAGTAGGTTAAGTTCTTGTTTATAAATGTGTTTGTTTTGATTCTGAATATCTCAATTTCTTTCTCTAGTTATTGTTTGTATTTAAACTAAATACTATCCATATTAGCTTAGATTTCTGTTATTTTCTTTTCAAGTTCTCCATAAGAGTAAATCGTTTGAGTTATCTTTAAACAAATAAATTATTTTATATGATTATTCAACCAACCAACAAAAACAAAAAGAAAATTTACTAATTATTTCAAAGAACCAGAAAGCATGATTTTCTTATTGATACAAACTTGACTCAAATCTTAAATTCTTTGCATAAAAGACTTATCAACCTCCCTTTGCTTTTCAATTATTTAATATGAAATCAAGAAATGGTAAAACTAATCCAAGTTTTCAGGGTAATTGTAAAGCTATTTATTGTTTTATTTCAGCTTCTCGAAAAAGAAGCATGCCATTTAATCTAATTTTTCTTCAATAGCTGCAAACGAGTTCTTATAAAAAATATTCATTTAATTTTTAACTTGCTCAATTAAATCTGTATGATCTAAACTATAAAATCCAATATCCATGTGATTATCCATTTCATACAAATCTTTTTTGTCTTGCAAAAATACATTAAACAAATCAGAAAATTCCTAGGCTTCGTATCTCCCCAGCTAACTAATTTAATAAGCAAACAAGCAATAGTTTTAATTTAATTGACAAATTGAAATAATAATATTAACTCATTCTAAATTGGCTGGTAATTCTCGTAAAGCTCTCTCAGTGTTTGTATAATTCCACATTTATTTTCAACTTATTTGTAATTTAAATCAAGCTATTTTATTTAATTATTTTGAAAAGAAAATTAAAAATTCTTTCTTTTTACCAAAAATAATAATTCGTTTTACGATTTATTATAAATCATTAAAATTTTGTTTGTATTCCACACTGTTTTTGATGTTTTGTTGAAGCTCTACCTTCATCTCATTAGGATCCTAGCTTTGATTTTCAAAGAAATCAAAAATCATGTATTCTTTAAAATCAGGCTGCATGTAAAAATATTAATGAAGATTTACAGTTAATTCACAACTTTTCTAAACAATCGATTCAAATATTTAATTTTGTAATTCTCTAGAAGGATATAATTTCTCTTCACCATTTTCTTCCTTTTAAAGATACCCATTTATCTTAACTTTCCCTCCCACTTCCCTACCCTAATTTTTTAATTCAAATATGTCTTTTTAAAATTAAATTAAATACAATTTACATGAATCATATTATCAATCATTTTAATAATCGAACCAAGTCCTTAGCACATCAACCAAGATTTAGAATCAGTATGCAAAAAATCTACAAACCTAATGAAATGCGTCAGTTATTTGTATTGAAAAGTCAAAACAGCTTGTTAAGTAAAAGAAGCCTCCTCTTTTTATCATTTAACAATAAAATTTAAAAATGAATGAAAAATATTTGATATGCTAAATTAATTAAAATTAATTAGAGTGATTTCGAGGAGAAATTTACATACAAAGAGTAATAATTTAGTAAATTTAACAAGAAAAGTAAATAGCTAGTGGGTTGTGAATGAATTACGTAGTGTTGAAATGTGATGGACTTGGGTGAATACCTAGAGGGAATTTTTGCATGAATGAGAAATTATTTCAGAAATTTTATTTGTTAGTTCAGTTAGCTTATATATGAAAGTAGTTTAAAGGTAGCTAATTTGAAATTTATGGTATCTCTTAATGTCTATGCTTTAAAGTGATTAAACATAGTTTGTGCTGAAAATAGCAGTTTAGGAAAGCTCTAAGCATATACCTCTGATTTTGAGGATTGATTTTCTAAACATAGGATTGAGTATGAATAACTTGCTCTCTATAGTTTATCTACATTTATGCATTACCTGTTTTCTCATAAGTTTCTTCCATCTTTGAAATATCTTAAATTCTGAAAATTATTTAAAAAATTATATTTTCTTCAAGTCATAATAAGATTTCTTCTCCTTTTAAAATCTTTCAATGCTTAAAAACTGTTGATCTCCTTTGTTATAAATTATAACTCCCTATTCATAAATAAATAAACAAATAATTTCATCTAATTTTAAAATTTTTATTTTAATATTTTTTAGAAATCTTTGAAATTATACTTTTGCTTTTGGGAATTAACTTTTTTAACATTTAAAATATTTTAGTTTTTTTTTTTTGATTTTTATCAAAATAATATTAGATTTTTAAAAATGTATTAAATAATGGTTTATTTAATTGTATTTAGTTAGTAATTAGTGTTTATTTGATATACTTTATATCTGTGCTTGACTGTTTATTTCTTATCTTTTAATACATTTGACATTTTTGATTGTATTTCTAATATTTTTTATAATATCTAACCTTTAACGTAATTAGCTTTTTTGTTTGGTTCTAATTAGATTTTTAATACATTTTACATTTTTGATTCTTAAGAATTATTTTTTAAAGAACCCCTTAAGATAATTGTTTTTTTGGTTGTAATTTTTGCTAATTAATTTTTGAATATGTTTTATTTTAGTTTTTTAATAAAAAGGATTGTTTATTACATGATAGGACACTGTGTAATATTGTTGAGAGTTTTTCTTTTCAAATGAGGTGAGTTTTAGATCGTAGGGAGTTTCTCCTTTGTTAAAATAAAAATATTCTTCTTTGAGCTGGGGTCTTAAATTGAAATGAGTGTTAGAGAAAAGCTCAAATATTTCAGCTTCTGTTATGTGATACTCAATAGATTTAATTTTTTGATATAAATGAATCTACTTTCTTCTTTATATAATTAATTCGTTTTATGTCAATTATTTATGCTCATTTTTAATTAATTATTCAATAAATTCAGAATCCTCTTTGTATATTTCTTTTTATTCAATTTACTTTTATTAATTTCTTAAGCTTTCTTATTTATTTGGAATTTATTAAAATCTCTACTTAAGAGGTGAAGGAGATTTTGATTTCCTAAATGAAGCAGTAGAAGTTTTGAAAAAAACTGACTCATCCCTTGATAAATCATTACTCACTCTCTACGATCCAGGTAAATCAGAATTTTCAATTTGCAAGTGATCTTTATAAAGCTTAATTGAACCCTAGCGGTGAAGCTTTGGTGAGAGGTTAATAGGAATTTTTGGAAGAATTTGGAATCCTTTTTCAGCTTTTAAAAAAACTTTTTTAACAGGCTCTTCTTATTATAGTACTACATTATGTGTTTAATTAATTCTAACACATTTAGCTACTAAGTTCTGCTAAAATAGATTATTTTTGTTTAGAGGAGAAAGTGATCTTGTTTTCTTAAATATAATCATAATAATTAGTAAATCTCAATTGAAAAATATCTAAAATATTGTAAATTCATAAAATAATCGCTATTAATACATTCTTAAGAAAAAAATACATTTAATTGCTGATTCGGTAGTTAAATATGTATAAAATGTATTACATAAGTGCTTAATAAATATTTATTTACCTTAAATTGATCAGAGCTTTGTGAGTTGGGATTCAAATTTGGAATTAAAATGTTTTTCACAAACAAATTTTTTTAGTCTTTTAATTACATTCACTTAAAATCTCTACAAAAATACAAAAAGAATCAATCAACAATTTAAATGTAGTTTTTATTTTTAAAAATCTAAGATATTGCTCAGCTATAGAATAAGCTTTTTTAAAAGCTACCACAGTATTTAATCAATTTTTGAAAAATAATAAAATGAGAATATCTTCAAACATTTTTTTTGATTTTACTTTAAATTGATTTAGATTAAAATGTTTAAATATGAATAAAAAATTTAAAAAATAGAATAAGAAGTAACCACTGAATAAATACTAGGATTTTATATTGTTAAGAAGATCTATAAAGAATTTTGGTTTTTTTATGAATTGCCCAAAAATAAAGTAGAAATTAAGTTTTGAGTAGCACTAGTGAATAATAAATTATTACAACAACAGATTATTAATACAAATTTATTTAAAATATCTTTTAAGGATAAACCTTTATTTTAATTTCAATTTATTCAATCAGATTTTTCTTTTTGGTCAGCAGGGACAAGGTCTTCTTTTTTGAAACCATGTTGCTATTTTGAAAAATATGAGTTTTTAATCAATGAAACTAAAAATAAATAATTTTTTACAGTTCTTTTGTGGTCAACCTTATAAATTTATCTTTGATAGATATAGATAATGAAGATGATATCTGATTTTATTAATAAATAATTTTTATTAAATCAAATAATTACTAAATTAAGTAAATACCATCTCTGAAACAAGAAAGTCTCTTGAGTAAAGGCATACTGATAACGAAGGCAAACAAATCATCAACAATTGTATTCAAGAACTTATAAATCATAGTTCTCCATGGCAAATGTTCTACACTCTTAAGCTTATAGTTAATGTAAAGTTAGGGAGTCATATTGATGAAACCTTTATTATTTATTATTTAGAAAAAGGAGAATGTTTATAAATAATTTCAATATTTTATTTTCAAAGATGAAATTTACCAAAAACGTAAATGAATCCAACTAAGGTTCTAATTACAAAAGAGTACCAACCCTTATGCTCAAGATAAACAAGAGAGTAAACTGTATATCCAGCCAATAAGGGAACCAAAGCATAATATAAATACTTGGTGGCTTGCTTATCATATTCTTCAGTGGTACGAACCTATTTACAATTAAATTACCATTTTAATACTTAAATAACACTATTATTTTTTTTACATAAGATTATTGAGTTTAATCGATTTCAAAGAATGGGAACTTATTGTCTCTTCTTCTTTGGCACTTAGCAGTTTTGTAGATCTTCCAAACAGTTACTAACAATTCAATACCAGAAGATGCTATAATCAACCAACTAGTTTCTTCACTATCAAGTAAATATAGGAAAACAATAATTTCAAACATAAATCCTGTGTATAAACTTCTCAAACTTAAGCCTTGATAGTTTTCTAAATTTCTCCAGTAAGAAATATCTTTTAATAAAAACAATTAATTTAATTTAAAAGATTTAAACAAAATCATTCATTTTAAACACAAAAAATATTTTAGAAAAAAAAAATGATTTTTTAAACCAAAAATTTGCTTTTTACATTAAAAAATTAACAAGAAAAAATAAAGTTTCTTTTACCATTTTTAACAGCAAGCAATTCAAAAATGGAATGTAAAATAGACACCAAAAATGTGATAGCTAAGTAATAAGGATTGTTGTCTCCTAAGATTTCTTTGAATTATTCCAAAGAGTTAGCATCATGAAGTCCAAAATTAGCTTGATCGTTAAATGTTTATTCCATTTGGTTGATCATAAGAAGTTTAGCATGCCAGTAGGGGTAGAATACGATAGTGGTGTTGTATCTTTAAGGCAAATTATCATTATCAACAACTTCCTCAGTTTTTTCAACATCTGAATTCTTCTTTTCTTCAGCTTGTTCTTCTTCGATTTAACCTTGGTAAACAAGATCTTTACGTCTAATCCAGAATTAAGAAACATCCAAAAGAGGAAGATAAAGTCTTTTTTGGTGATCAATCTTGAGGAGATCTTTAAAAAAAATATTTAAATAAGCTTAACTCTAAATAATATAAATAATACTTCTCAATTATGGAGGAATCTATTGAGGGTGATATGAATTGGTGTCATGAGATAGTTGTATGTAAAATCTTTATCTAAAGTGAGGTGCTTTTTCTCCTAAGAAATTTGATTAAAAAAAGAAAATTGTGATTTGATTTTTTACCTTTTTTGCTGTCTTTTTTGGTTTTTGGCTGAGGAACATCTTCGTTGGCAGATGAAATCAAATTTTAAAGTTATTCTTTAGTGATTTTTTCTTGAATGACAACTAATTCACCTTATGCGTTTAATATAGCTCCATTATCATTGTTTCTAATGCTAATACTAACTTCAGGGTAGGGTTCAGTGTAAATTTACTCTTATGTCAAAGAAAATGTATTGTTGATAAAATTCTTTTCATCATAATTGTATTGCAAATTCTTAGCTTCCCAACTGTGCAAGACTTCATCATTTTTGATAATTTTTACTTTCAAATCCTACAAATTTTTAAAAATAATTTCAACAAATTCATTCAAAAATACATTTCTTTTTTTAATTTGAATTTGATGAAAAATGCAAATGAAGAAATGAATTTTCATCAAAAAGATAAACTTGCAAATCTTTTAAAATCGTTACAAAATTTTGGTCATTTTCGAATGCGTTATGATAGAAATTAGGATTGCTTCTATCAACATTGTTTCCCTTAATCATGCTAAAAACAAAGTTACCAACCATAAAAATCAAGATATAATGTATCAATGAAAGGTTCCAACCCCTACCTTCCTATTATTATGGTTATTCCTATTGATTTTGTTAAGCTGGTACATTCTGCTATTATTAATTTTAGGAAGCCCTTTGTTAATCTTATTGGCTCCTCCTATTGTTTGAACTAATATTCATTAATCTTTTTGATTTAAAACCTAATTAATTTTATTAAAATAGATATCTTTGCTATAAAAAAGCAATTAACACCCAATAAACATAATTTCAATTTATATTAATCTTTTGCTCTTTAACTTCAAAAAGCTTTTATCCCTTAATTTATTAGGAGAAGTTAATAGTAGAACACGAATTATTTACTATTCACATAAATTAAAGCAAAATCAAGATGTTTTTCTTAGATTTTTTGTTTTAGAAATTCATTTCTAATTTGTTTACAAATTTGTTTGCAATAATTTATTATTGTATAATAGCAATTAACTTTTTTTACAACATATATAAATTAGTTAGTCATCTAGCAATTATTTTTCTCAAATAACACATTGATTTTATTAAATTTTTAATTTGTTTTAAATTAACTAGTTATCTATTACTATCTATTAAGAGTTTAAAATTTTAATTTGTTTTAAATTAACTAGTTATCTATTACAAGAGTATATTTATAATTCAATATTTTTGATAAAATTCAATTCTTAAAGAAATATTTAACATTTTAATTAGAATTCCTTAATTTTTAAATAATTAAGATAATTCTATTAAACTAATTTTTTTAATCAAATAATAATAGGTAGGTAGGATAATATTTAACAAATTTGTTATTTCTGATAATAATCAGATCACTTTTTTTAATATTTAAAAAACCTATTAAATTTGTTTCATTTTATTTTTTAAGTTTAACAGTCATACTGATGTGGAGTTTATATTTTAGCTAAAAATACCCAATATTATTTATTTTAAGAATAAAGGAGTTTTTTTTTCTAAATTAGAGCTTTATTTTTTTTGTAAATTTCAAATTATTTTTTATGTTCTGCTTATTGTAAAACTGAATAAAATGAAATCTTTTGCTTTTTATTGATTAGTTGTTATGTCTTATTTCTTAATTAATACTTTTAAATGATTAAATATTTACAAACAAGTAAAAAAAATGGTAAATTAATTATTTTTATTAACGGATTTATTTTATATATGAATGAATATTAAGATATGATAAAAGTTAAAAAGTTAAACTTAATTTAAGTAATTATTTTTATAAAAATAGAAAATATATTGAAAGTATAAAGAATATTTAAATAAAAACTTTGTAATCTAAATTGTTATAAAATTTTATTAAGAATTATGGTTTTTATCTTAATTTATTTAAGTTTTGCCTTTTTAATATAATAATATTTATTGTTGAGGAATATTATTTAATAGAGAATATTTTACAGAAAATGAAAGTGCTTTAGATGCAAACTTATCAAATGATAGATGTTTTAGGATTTTTTAGAGAGTTACTGTTAAATTGAGTCATTTATATGAAAATAGCGTCACTTTTAACTGGTATATGGGAAGTAAACAAATTAATTATTTTCTAGAAGGAATTAGAAATCAGATGAAATCAAAATGCAATACTATATGGAGTAATTAGTTAGGAATATTGTAGTATTACTAAATTAGTAGAAAACTAGATTTAATCAAATTTTTCAAAATATGCAAATCTACACAAACTCTTGACATACATTATTTTGCAATAAGATTTATAATACGTAATATTTCTAACTTTAATTTTTTTTTACACACAATAAGTCCCCCCTCCTCCCTCCCTCCATTCCTTTGCATTTTTTCTTTAAATACATAAATTGATCTGCTTTCTTAAACACTTTAAAGCAAGCACGCATGCTTTATATACATTTATACAATATTGATTAATTTAGTTTTCTAAGCATTTAATTTTGATCCAATAAAATATTTTTTTTTTTCATAAAACTGAATTTGAAAAATAAAACATGAAGGATGAAGTAAAATAAGAATAGAATATTAGATGTATTTTTAGATGAATTTAAAATAATTGAAAAAATATTCAAGAATAACAAAAGAAATTAGTAAATAAATAAGTGAAATTTAATTCTTTTATATGAGTTAATAACGAAATAAATATTAAAAATTAAGTAGTGTGATGTGTAGTTAATATTGTAAATCGTAGATAGAATATTAATTTTAAAAAAATAATATGGTTTATTCTTAAGTTAATATTTTCAAATCAAATATTTCATAAATGCAATCATTAAACCATTCACATTTAATTAATCTTTGCTGTCTCTTTAATATTTATTGTTAAAACTTAGTCAGGAATATTGAATTCAATAAGTGCATTTTTGATGCACTCAATATCTTACTACTATTCGTTGAGTTTTAATTCTAATAAAAAGGATATTTTCTATTATTTTTTCCAAAAAATTAATTAATACTTGTTAAGCTGAGAATAATTTTGATCAAATTAAAAATTTGTTAAAATTTAGTGTAATGCAAATAAAGTAGAAACTATGCAATTAATTTTAGCATAATTGGCTAAAATTATTTCTTTAATGAGAGAAATTCTACTTATGAGATAAATGACTAGGAGAGTTAGATTTGAAAATATTGAGTTACAGGTATATAAAACTATTAAATCTAATGAATAAATTTGTTTGTTTGTTTTTTTGTGCCCTTAGAAAAACAATTGATTTTTGACAAACAAATTAAGAAAGAATTTTGGAATAAGCTGAGAAACCTTCGATTGTAAATAAATGAAATATCTTAATCGTCATAATTGATTAAGTATTATTAAATAATAATCAATAAGGATTTATTTATTTATTTGCTTGTTTTTTTGTTTGATTGATTGATTTGTCTTAGAGTAGTAGTAATACTATTTATTAATTATTGGAAATTTCACATATCCAGAATCTTCATAATAATATTAATTCAAACAAACTCCATAAAATCAAAACCTTAAAAGGAAAATTAATCAAAAAAATAAAAAAGATAAAAATGAAGTTAGATTCCAACATCGTTGCTTTAGTTACTGGTGGTACCAGTGGTCTCGGTGAAGCTACCGTCTATGCTCTTCTTGAAAAGGGTGTTAAGGTTTTTGTTGCTGATAGAAACGAAGAAAAGGGTCTCTAAATCCAAAACAAGTACGGTAAGGAGAATTGCAGATTCCAAAAATGTGATGTTTCTGATGAAACTTAAGTCAAGTCTTTGGTTGAAGCTGTTGTTGCTGCCTTTGGTGCCATCCATATCCTCCTTAACTCTGCTGGTGTCATCTCTGCTGGCCTTATTGTTGGTGGAAAGGTAATTAAATACCTCATTTTGATTAAGATAAAAGAATATCTTCAACAAATTTCATATTGATTTAAACTAAATAATTGAGTAATTAACTCCTAAAAAGCACAAAAAGATGTTTTTTAAAGTCTCTTTGCAGATTTCAAATGAAGAAACTCAAATTAAAAATATCTTGATTGTCAAATTTACATTTTATTTGAAGAAAATATTTTAATTTTACTGTTTTTTATTGAAATTTAATCTGATTAATATTATAAACAGAACTAAGACCAAACCATCAAGACTGAAGAAATGAATAGAGTTTTAGGTGTCAATGTTGTTGGTACTTTCAATGTTACCAAGTATGTTGCATTATAAATGGTCAAGCAATAACCCTTAAACGAATTTAAGGAAAGAGGTGTCATCATTAACGTTGCCTCCGTTGCAGGTATTGAAGGTCAAAGAGGTTAAACCGTCTACGCTGCCTCCAAGGGTGCCATTATTGGTAAACAAACATTTAATATAAAACAAAAGAACTTTCATCCAGAAAATGCAACAAATAATTAGCTTAAATAAATAAATATTAAGAGTCTCTTTAAGATTAAGTTTAGGAATTTATAATAAGCAAACCACTCTAAATAACTAAAACAAAAAATGACAAAAATTAATCTAAGATTGAAACAAAAAAATTCTTTATTAATTTATTTAGTTGATTGATCAAAATCAAAAGAGTATTTTTTATTGAGCTTTCGCTAATGACGTATTATTTGAAGCTATTAAATCATACATAAATAAATTATCTTGCAAATAAAATCAACAAATCATTCAAAGATAAGCCATTAAATAAATTAACAATAAATAGCTTTTAGTAGCAATATTTTATTATCAGAAACATACTTATTCAATAATTGCATTTTCTTTTTTGAAATTTTATGAGTGATTTCTTCAACATTTTTAAATAACTATTTTATTTATATTAAAAGGTATGACTCTTCCTCTTGCTAGAGATCTTGGTAAATTCGGTGTCAGAGTTTGCACTATTGCCCCTGGTATCTTCCAAACTCCTATGGGTGCTGGTATGTCTGATAAAATTATTGAAGCTCTCTCCAAGGCCTCGGCTTTGGGCAGAGTTGGAAACCCAGTTGAATTTGCTGATGCTATCCTTGGTTTGGCTACTAACTCTTTCGTTACTGGTTCCATTTTCAGACTCGATGGTGGTATCAGATTACCCCACATGTGATTTTAATAAAATATAAATAAGTTAATCAATTAATATAATTTTATTATATTCTCAAACTCTTTCGTTTGTTTTTATTGTTTATTCATTCATTCGTTTGCTTGTTTGATTCTCTTTGCTGCTCTTCAATATAATAATTATTTTACTAATCAGTTCAAGATTCACATTTAAATTACAAACAAATTAATTCTTTTACGACATTTTTATTTCTGAAAATTTTAACTAATAAAAAAATAAATAATTGACTATCTTCAATTTATTTAGTTCATTAATTAATAAATATTTTTCACATTGTTTTACAAAAAATTTAATGTTAATTTAAAAGTGTAAGTAAACACTTTAACAGATGAAAAATTGAATTTTGTTTTAGTATTAAAAATAATAAATTTACTTAAAAAAAATTCTTCTGCATTAAATTTAAGAATAAAATCTAAAAATTAATTTAAATAAATCTAAATAAAAATCCACACAATTCTTTTTAGTTTTTTAGTTAAATATATTCCTTTTGAAAATTTTATTTGTTTATTGATTGACAAATATCCTTATTTTTATGAATTAATTCTAAAAAATATATGAATGGTAATTAAAAAAATAAAATATGAAAAATAACATTTACTGAAGTTCCTTAAATCTCACACCTAGGCCTTCAGCAATACTAACCTAACTAAAAATTGAGGTTAAGGTTCTCAAAAAATATCTTCTCATGGCGATTCAGTCAGTCCTAAATTTAAGGGAGTACAGTATTTTAAAAATAATTTATAAATTTAACATAATAAAAAAATGATCTAAAAAATAAACTCCATATCTTTCTTTATTCATAGATAATATGTTAATAAAAGATACAGAAGAAATTTACAAAGATTAGAAAAATAATAAGCAAAAATAATTGAACTGTTCGGAAAGAAGAAGCTCATTTTGAAAACTATTTTGATTGAATGATTAATATTTAATATCTTTTATAACTTATGTAACAGATTGTGTCATATTTTTATATAAATTGTATGCAGTTTTAGAACATAGAATTTAAAATATTTGGATAAGAAAGTTTTTAAAATTTGAATTTGAATTAAAAAAATAAAATACAAAATGGAATTACAAAAAAAATATTGATAATTAATTTTATTAAGAATTAAATTTCCATTTTTCAATCAATTTAATGAAGTTTCTTTCTTTGAAGTCCTCAAAGGAAGTAAGTAACAAGTCTAATCTAAATATCAATAAGGATATTGTTCTAATTCTTTTGAGAGCTACTCTAAGTAAGAAGGGACTTGCTCAAGCATTAACTTGTTATTAGCAGCAACATCAAACCTAGATATGTTTTAGCACAAAATCCATGTCAATTTGGATTTGTTTTCATTTAGCTTTTCAACAATCGTTGAATTTAAGATATACTTAGTCACAGTTCTTTCTTTTTCTATGACAGCTGTAGGATGGTCTACAGAGGTGCTAGTAAAGTAGGCCAAATCATTACTGATTTGCTTTATTTCAGCAAAAATCATGTCAGTGTAAGCTTTAGTTTTGCAGTGATGAAGTTCGAATCTGACATTTTTGTCAACAATTACCCACTCTTCAAGAGCAGGAGTTATTTTTCTCAAGAAAGAAAGATCTTAAAGAGCTCTGATTATTTTTTCAAATGATGCATTTGATTCAGTAATGACCTTCACAGTAATCAATTCATTGGGTGAAGTTTCCTATTTTATTTATTTATTTAATAATATGTTAAATAAGTCTAAATATGTACCAAAAATAGAGTGGTAGATTTGTCAGTCTTTTTGTATTCTTTGAAATCTTTCTAAGCATCTTTGAAGTAATGTTCTGTCTGGTTTAGTTTATTAGATAATAAATCAAATGTGATATTTTAGGCCATTTTAAATTTTGGTTTATTTGTTATTTTTGTTTTGTTTTTTTGTTTTAGATTTAAATTGTTTATGGATTTGTTAGGATCAAGAGTTGAGATAATTTAAATGAGTAAATTCTATCCAATTCTTTTAATTAATTTTCTATTAAAAATAAAGAGGAGCTTTTTTCACCTGAAATCGAATTTTTTAGCTTGTAATTAAAGTTTAGAGTCTTAATAAATTCTGAACAAATAAATTATGAATTAATTATGACCAAAAGATTTCTTTCTATTCATTTTTGAATTTAAGAAATTTAAAATCAAAAAATATATCAATAGAAAATTGTTTTTCTTTTACAGCAAATAAATAAATAAATAAATATCATTCCTGAATTCTTTATTTTCTTTGAGTAACATATTTCTTCTTGTTCTAATAAATCTCTCTTAATTAAGTAAAAGCACTATTTTGTTTTGAATTTACTTTTTTTTCTATAAACATAACAAATCTATTCTCACAAATTAAATTGTTTTAAAATCAATCTTGATGATAATTCTATCTTAAAAATTATTTCTAGTTGATAAAAAATTTTAAATTATTATTATAGTGATGCAAGAATATTAAATTAAATATTTAACCAATTTTTTATTGTTTCTCAATTATTTATTTAAGTAATAGAAAATAAAAAAACAAAACAATAATTTGAAATAAAATTATTATCTATCAAAATAATTTTTTATTGTTTTATAATCTAATAATTCACTTTAATAAAGTGAGTAAAATCATAAATTTCTACTAATTTTGTGCAGCTTTTAAAAAGCTTAATCCTATTTTTAGATCATAATTTTCTAAAGAAATTAATAGCCTTTTTTTTATTTAGAACTTAACTTCTTAACAAGTAAAAATAGTTTAACCATTTCTATTTAGAAATTATAAATCAATCTGTTTTTAGTATTTGTAGTATTAACAAGCAAATGAATCTCTGATAAAATTGTTATTTATATCATTTTATAATTATTAAATGTATTTAAAATTTGCAAATTTTTTACTTTGCTTCTCGCAAACAAAATAAAAGACCAAAATCAATCAAATAAAGGGATTTATAGATGGAATTATTAATAATGAGATACAATTCCATCAGTATTAAATAAAAAATCTAAATCTGAAATAAAATTATTCAATTTAAATTATTGATTCTGAAAAGAATTTATTGAAACTCTTAAACATTAATTTTAACTGAAAAAAGATGTAATTGAGTTACATCAAATCTATTCGTTAAATTCTGAGTATTTATATGTTGAGTGAGTAAATTAATTAATAGTTAATTTTAGATGGTTTGAAAATTGTTTGTCTTTGAATGAATTTTTGGTTTGTTTGATTGTTTATTTGTTAGATTGTTTGTTTGTTTATTGCTTTGATTGAATAAAAATTAATAATAATGAAAAGTAAAATTTGATGATAGAGAATAATCAATCAGAAATTAGAATGGTTATTATAAATTAAAATACTTAATTAAAAGCTAACTAAATTCCAATTAGAAAACTTTATTGTATCTCAATTATTTTATTTACAAAGTAGACTAACAAAGGATTAAGGCCTACTAAATATATATTTTAATAATTGACAATCAGGTTTTTTGTTAGAGATGAAAGGTGGTTTCATTAAGCCAGTGGCTAGCAAGCCTAAAAAAACTGTTCTTTTGAGGGATAATGATTTGAGGATGTTTGATAAAGAACCTAAAAAAGAAGATGTGTTAAACAAGGAATACTAAAAAATGTAATAATTTATGCTTGTAAGTGGATAACCATAGCTGAACATTATGGAATCGAAAATAGTAGAGCTAGATGAGAAGATGAATGGTCATAGAAATGAAATGTCATTGGATGATGAACTCGAACTCAGAAAAATAATGATGAAATAATCAAAAGTTTAAAAGATGATTAGCAATTATTATGAAAATTACTTGAGTTATTAAATACCAAGAGATCCTGAGTAGAGTGTGAAGACGAAGCTAAAGACTGTATCTCATTAAAACAAAGCAGAAATTTAGAATTTATTTAATCTCCATAACAAATTGAACCAATCTGTCTTTTAAGACTAAGAAAATACTTAACGCGAGTTTAAGTTTCCTCAAACAGTTCGATATTTTCCAAAAAAAGATGTTATAAGAAGTGAATAAACATTAAATTAAAGCTAATAAATGATTATGGATAATAGTTAAATGCAAGATAATTAGCTTTAGGCAAGGTTTTCAAGGGTTAACAGCCAGCAGATTTAAAATATCAATGATGCTTAATACTAAAACGAAGATGATGAAATTGACGATGATGATGATGATTCTAGCATAGATGATGTGAACAATTCTAATAATGATCTTGATAAGAATGAAAAGAGTCCTAAAAGTTCTAAGAGCCATAGAAGTGTAAGAAGCAATTTCGATAAAGTTTCTAGGTATTCTATGTCCTCTAGAGTCTCAAAGGGAAGAAATCCAAATGCAACAGGATGGGAATATGACAGTTTAAACGAATATGATATTGAAGACATTCCAAAGCTTTTAGAAAAAGTAATAAAAGCAAATTGATATTAAGAAAATAGAAAGAAAGAAATTAATATTCTATTAAAATTTTAATCAAGGATAAAATAGAAGTAGCAACACCCATTTTAGAGCCAAAGACTTAAGAGGAGACAAAATAGGAAGAAGCCTAAAAAGATGGCAAAAAAGATAAGCCAAATGATAAAGAAAAAGATAAAGAGAATGAAAAAATTTAAAAGGAAGATAATAACGTTATGTGGAAAGTAAGTAAAAAGAAAATATTGTTCATCTAACAAGAATTGTCAAATGATGAGTTTAATAAATTGAATATTCATGAAAAGGTTAGATATGTCACAGATGTTGATTTGTAATTTTATCGTGGTATTTATGTTTTACTTATTAATTCTTTATTAAACAGCATTTAAAAGTTCAGTTTTGCATATGGCTAAGCAGGTACTATTCATCCTGAAAATTAGATTTAGTACCATAGAGATCTCACAAGTTAAGCAAGAGATATGTTATCAATTGACCCTGAAGTTAGAGGAGATTATTATGAATAAGATAGATAGGCTTTATTAGAAATAGAGGATATTTACATCGATATGAATAACATTACCTTCTAAGATGTTACAAACATAATCAGTGAGAGAGTCTCTGATTACTTCATTTAAAATTGTATTGATCCTAAATATTTAGCTGAAAACTATGATAAATTCTCTTACTTCCCTGAAAAAAGTAACACTGTGTTAGACAAGTAAGCTTAGAATTCATTATAATATCATTCACAAGCAAAAGCTAATTAAAATTTTAAAAGCTCAATATTTTAGTTAAACAATTAAGTTGAGTTATTTATTTTTTCATCAATTTTTGATTCCTTGAATTATTTTTGAGCATAAAGATATTTGCAGAATAGTGCTTTTAAGTTTTAGCTCTAGGAATTAATTTGATCATAAAATTGAGAATAGTAAATCTGTTGATCATATAAAACTAACAAAATAAGAGATATCAGTCAGTCAATTTAGCTCTTTCAAAAATCAAAAACTTATTTTTAATAATAAACATACATTTATTAGTTTTTAACATTAGAAATATCCATTCTTAAATTTCTTTCTTTTGATCAAATAATTATTTAAATACGATTTTATTATATCTCTATATAAATATCATTTTTTATTATTCATATCTCCTTCATTTTTAAGGATTTTTAATAATTATTTGAAATTAGAATGCAATATACTTAGTCGCTTTAGGATGTGAAGAAGTCTTAGTATTTAGAAATGAAAAGCTATTATCAGAAAATGAAAACTTGGGATAATAAAGATATGCAGATTAGTCATAGGGATATTATTAAGGAGACTAAGACTGTAACTGACTGGGTGTTAGAAGATTTGTTTCATATTAGAAAGGCTACGATGAACTCTTATGATTTAGATTTTGATCCTAAAGTCAATTAAATTTTTTAAACTTAGTTTTATCATAAATTTGAATAAAAATTGCTCATTTTGTTGCAAATAATTCTTTACAGATAGAATATTCCTTCATTCAAAGTTTAAAGAGATGTTTTTGGGAAACCACTTCAAAATGAGGAGTAGCAGAAGGCTGAGAGACTTAGAATAGAAAAGGAGAGAACTGAGCAAGAGAAAAAGTTCTTCAAGTTGTTTACTTCTGAGGAGAAACTTGTTGAGGATTTAAAAGACCTTCTTAAAAATGTAGGAAGAATTTCAAACTAATTCATAGATGGAAGATCAAAAGTTGAATTGCTTAAAGTATTTTTGGTAGATTATAATGAAATAGTTAAATATAAAACAGAATAATTAAATAGAGTTAAGAAAATAGAAGAATAAATTAATCAGATTAATAGTGAGTTCTCTTCAATTGAAGGTAAGACGCTTTATGAGAAATTGTTTGAGGCTAAAATTGGGCATCTAAAAGATTAAGAAAATAATGAAGTTACTGATGCTTAAATATTAGATTAATTAGGATAATAAAGAGATAAATTAATGAAGGAAAGATAAAGCATTTTGTTGAATTCAGCTTAAATCTTTTCAATTGAAACAGAAAATGAAAAAAATAATTAAAATCCAAACAGCAAGTCAACATCTCCAAGAGATTTTTCATAAGATCCAAATAAAAATGGAAACAATT
This sequence comes from Tetrahymena elliotti 4EA, assembly GCA_000231825.2. NCBI lineage: Eukaryota > Ciliophora > Oligohymenophorea > Hymenostomatida > Tetrahymenidae > Tetrahymena > Tetrahymena elliotti. The sequence continues at coordinate 1,536,916 of JH720298.1, forward strand.
TATTGACCACAAAGACAAGATAAATGAAAAACGCTAATAGATTAGTTAATACATTAAGTAATTAATCAGTGAGAAACAATAAAAATTCAAATAAAAATGAAGATAATTTTAATTAAAGTGATTAATCTGAAGATCTTTCTATTCCTCTTTATAAAGCAGATTCATAATATTAACCTGGTATGTAATCTTTGACACCATAGAAAGATAAATAATTTTCTAAGAGAGGTAATATAACTACACCAAATCGTAATATGAAAAAAGAAAGCTTATTGTCTCCAATATCGACTACAAAAAGTAGAAATGTAGAGGATTCTAGAAATGACTTCAATAGATAATCATATAATAAGTCATCTCAAAAGAGTCTTTTCAATCAATAGAATCAATCTAGAAATAGTCATTACAAAAACAATAATGAGAGAGGAGATTCAAGATTAAGTAATAGATAAATTGAAGGTGATGGTTCCATGATTGATGATGAATAGAGAGATTAACTTGGAATGCAAATGAGAAGAACCCCTGAAATGTTCCATAGACATGTAAATCATAGTAATACATTTGCAGAATTCACAGATGAAGATGATGGAAATCAGAATTAAGTTAAATAAATTAAATTATTTAAGAATGCAAGAACCTAAGAATCAGAGCAAAGAAATTTAAGTCTTAATAAATCTAGAACTGTTTCTTAAATTAATTCGAAAAATAATGACACAAACAAATAGCAAGCAAGAAGTAAGAGTCCTATGCTATCAAATTCTAAGTTGTTGAAACAAAGTTATTCTTAGTAATTTAGTGATTCAGATCTATCTTAGACTAAATTAGATAGATATAAAAATCAATAAATGAATAATAACTCTAGCATCAAATATGTTCATCCTTTTGAATAATTTGATTCTTAATCTTACAGTTTTAATGAATCACTTTAAAATGAAGACACTAGTTTAAAAATCATTCAAAAAAACTTGAATTAAATCCTGAAAGAAAGTTTAGTTGTTAATTAAAATCAAGCAATTAAAAGACAAGAATCGTTTAATCATAAAACAAGATCAAAAAGTCCTCTACTAGCAAGCTCTAAAAAATTATAACCAAGTGTATCATAAAAATACTTTTAAGAATACTCAAATAATCAATCAATTTAACATGCTCCATCTAAAAGCCCCATTAAAGAAGTCTAAAGCAGCTTAGAAATGATTATAAATAAAAACTGGAAACAAGTATTCAAGACTGCCTCCTGTCGTAAAAATAAAAATGATAAAAAATTTTGAAAATAAAAAATAATAATTAAATTTAAAACAAGGTAAAAAATATCTTTTAATTATCTAGTTAAAAATTCTTAAAAAAATATATTTATTAATTCACTTCAAAAGAATAGATAATTAATTATGGCAAAAAGAAATAGTAAAAAAATAACACTTGTAAATATTCAAAAAATTTTCTGAAGAAAAATGGCTATTAGTTTTATTTAAGAAATTCTCAAAAATTTGATAAACCAGAGAAATGAGTTGTTTTATTGAAGATGATAGATAATAAGCCTCTTTATTTGATTGCTTAAAAGACTCACAAAAATTCTATTTAAATCCAAAATGGGAAATTAATTCAATCTTTTCCCCAAATTAATAATTAGTTTATAAAGCTTAAATTAGTTAAAATATTAGTTTAACTACATAAAATAAATAAAAATAATTAATTAAAATTATATAAAATATATATCTAAACTACTTCATTTATTATTTATAAAAATTACATCAATGTAAATAAGCTAATTTTAATAATATAAATCAATTAGTTAATTCATTCTTTCTTTTTTTTAATATCTTTTTTATTTAAATATTTCAACCTGTTATTATTAAGCCATTCACCAAATAATGATGTTTGATTGACATTTATTTTTTAAAGGAAATAATATTTGTTATTTATTAAATAAATGCTTAAAGTGAAATTGAGAAGAAATAGTTTAACTAACTAACTAACTAACTAACTAACTAACTAACTAACTAACTAACTAACTAACTAACTAACTAACCAACCAACCAACCAACCAACCAACCAACCAACCAACCAACCAACCAACCAACCAACCAACCAACCAACCAACCAACCAAATAAAATGAAATGAAAGATTATTGAAAAAAGAAGGGGTGCATAAAAAAAGGAAAAATAGAGTGAATTATATATACACTTCGGCATAAAATATGAAGACAAAAGATTAATATAATGAAGGAAGATATTTTGATTTATTTATTATTTACATGATAGATTGTGATTATTAATATGATTAATAAATCTTTATATATGATTTAATTAGTAAGTTTTAAATAGCCTTCTTATAAATTTATTATTAAGATTTAGTTATTATTTAGTTAATTAAATTTGTTTAAGTATTTGTTTGTATGTTTTAATATATTTATGTTCTATGTTTAATTATTTCTTTTACATTGTATTTATTATTATTTTAATAATTCTTATCTTCAAACAATATTTCATTTTACTCATTTGTTAGATGTTTAGTTAATTTATTCAACGTTATGTGTCATCTTCATCACCTGAAAATATTTCTAAAGATAAATTCAAGTGAGGTTCAGACATTCCTTTCTTAAGATTAGTTTCAATTTTATCTCTGAACTACTTCAAAGCTGACTAAACAGTGCGGAATTTCTTTTTGACAATTTCTTTATTATTTATATAAATAAAATGAATAAAAGGAATAAAAACCTTTATTGACAAATTGTTTATCATTTAATTCTAGAAAGCTAACAATTCAATAATAAAAATTTGTTAATTACATTTGAGAAGAGGAGTTAGATCGTATAATGCTCTATCTTCTGATTCCCCATACCAAGATTAAATGTAGATTCCGTTTTCTGGTTAAAGCTTAAAGTTTTCAGGAAGATTATCAATAATAATTATTTTATTCAAATCTCTGCCAATTCTAGATAAGTCCTATTTTTTTTAATAAATTTTTTAACATATTTCTTAACAAAAAACCCAATAAATTACTTTAATGTAAGAGTTTTGATATGATACTGTATGTTGGCGATACAATTTATATGAAATGGATTTTTTAGAATCAATGATGTCTAGAATAAAATCTGCATAGTCTTATAAAGCAGCGGTGAAAATGATAATTTCATAATATTCAGACATTTCCTCTAAAAATGTTTCAGCATAAGGTCTAACCAAAAATTGACCACCATCATCGAGCTAAAATAAAAAAGAAAAGTTATTTTAGTTTTTAGATAAATTAAATAAATATTTACTTCTTAGTAATGAACTAGTGTTTCGTCTAGATCTATGACAAGAGTGTAGGGTTTTTTAGCTTAGTCTTTCAAATAAGGGGCATGAACAGTTCCTATTATGGAGCTTTCTTGATAAGAAGAGCTATTATTTTCTTCTTAGTCAGGCTTATTTTTAGTATTTGGATTCTTGTAACTCAAGTCATCTAGATCTTCTTCAACATTTTGTTGCTCTTATTGCTTCTAAGTATTATCAGATTATTATTAGATTTCTTGTCTCTTTTAAGATGCTTAAGATTTATCATCTGGAATTTAAGATGAGTTTTATTATTTTTAACTGTCATCTTCAAAGTTCTGTTTATCTTGCTTTTATTTTTAGCTCTCAGCTTGCTTTTGATTTTGTTTAGCTTGATTTTATAATTAAGAATTCTAATTCTAGCTAGATTGCTAATTAGAAGACTTGCCATCAGATTCTTAAGATTAGAATTCTAACTCCAATTATTTCTAGATACTTTTTCTTTCCTAAACAAGTTAAAGTCTTGAAATCTCATCCTTCATAAATTACACCTATTCATATTTTTTAATAAGTTATTTAAATCATCAAAATCTTATTATTAAATTTATTTTTGCGTTTAAAATTAATCAAACAGATTATTTATTTCTTTAGTTGAAAAAGAAAATCAACAATTTGCAAAGATATCTTTTATGTGAATAAAATGGAGTTCAAAATGGAAATAAAAAAGTATTTATTTTTAATTATGATTTGTTTATTTTTCTTAGTTCTATTTGATCTAATAATTTAAGAATTAATTATATTTTACATTTTCGTTAGATAGCTTGGAACTGAAATCAAGAATTTGTTGGATTTGTAAGTTTGGGATGTTTTCTTGGATCTGGTAGAGATCTTCATAGAGTGTGTGAGAGTTTCTATTTTCTTCTTATAGTTCAATTTGACCTTCGATTCTGTTGATTTTTTGATGTAAATAAATTATTTGAATGAATAAATCAATTAATATAAACAAATGAATAAATCAATTAATATAAACAAATGAATAAATCAATTAATATAAACAAATGAAAAAATCAAAGAATTATTTAATGAATGAATAATAAATAGATTACACAATTTGAATGAGAGGTTGCAAGATGTCATTGAACTTTTTCAAAATAGAGATTTTATCCTAATTTTTAATTAGGAATCCCATTTTTCTCTTTTTGGTGCGCTCTTTGATGACATTGGTAATTCCTGATAGATCCAATTAGTCAAGTTGCTTTTCTCCTTGGTCTTTGAGATATTGGACTGCTTGTTCGAAGAGGATGAGAATCAATATAAAACTTGAATGAACATATTGGAATGAGTTCAAGATATTTTAGAGGTTTTCATTCATGCTGACAGTACCTCTTACGGATTCTCTGAGTTACTTAATAACTACAATGTGTTCATAAATGATAATTTATATTAAGACTATTTGCATGTTGATTGATCTTTGTATTTCTTTCATCTAGATCTTGCTGATGGGTAAACTCTTTAGTTATTGATTAATAATATATTTAAGTTTAAAAAAATTATGAATGAATAAATGAAATTACTTGCAAAGAAGAGATTTCTTGCATGAGTTGATAATACTTAATTAAGTATTTTGCTTGGTAATCGAATTCCCTGTTTTGGAGCAATTCAAAAAGGCACTCTTCAACTTGTAATGAAATTGATAGAATTTATTTTAGCTTTTCTACTTCTATTTTAGGCACTTCTTATTGAGCAATAATAGCTTGTGTTTATTATTTATTTAACATGTTATTTTAAGATTTAGATGAAGAAGTGGAAGATATACTTTCATCATTAAGATTCAATTATTTAGTAGCATCTGTGATTCCTAAAATGATTTCTGCTTAATTTGCATTAACATTTTGTTAAATGTTTTAATTTTAGAATTATTACATTTAAAGGTTATTAATTTAGGCTAAATTTTATTTTGGTAAACCTTGTTGCTAGATATTATTTTATTACATGATCAAATTATTTTACAATAATTGCTATTGCAATTGTTGTTTTTGCTAGTTGGCTATTAGCAGCAATTAGCTTGCACTCGATTGCAATGCAGTTTGTCCTGAATTCATAGAATTAGGTTGAGATTTCAACTAATTTGCAAATATTTATTATTGATTTAACAATTTTTATTGTTGTTAAGCTAATTTAGCCATTTCGCTATTATTATTTGGATTATTGAAATATTATTGTTGTTATTAAATATATTATAATTGTTAAAATTATTGTTATTGTTATTATAATTAATATATCTATTGCTAGTTTTGCATTAAAGCAGAAGCTAGAGGCATATTATTGTTTTTAGATAAAAATTATTATTGTTATTATTGATACTATTATTGTAATTACTATTGTTGTAAAAGAAGTTGCTGTTGTTGTTGTTGTTACTATTCGATACTGACTTTTTGCTATTATTCTTCATTTTCATTCTGGTATTGCTATTGACTGTATTGTACGTTAGGGGTTTAAATATAATTTTAGAATTCATCAAAATCGATAGGTTCTGTATTGTTGTTACTTTAGAAAGCATTCTAATTATTACTGAAAGGTTGGGGAATTTGTTATTGTTAATTTTATATTTGATTTAAATCATTCTAAGAAAATTCTTGTTCGGGTTGAAGTTAGTTGTTTGAAACATCTTGTTGATAGGCAGCTAACTTGTTTTGACTGAGGTTATTGCTGTTTCCTTCATTACTTTCATAGTCATCAACAACTTGATAATCAACAGTAGGAAGACCTTAAGGTTATTGTTATAATGCATTAATTGGTGCTGATATTTAGTAATTAGAGATTTAATCTGGTAATTGATTTTGTTATTACTATTGTTACAACCAGATTTATTAAATTTCATTTTCAATTTAGTTAGCAGACTCAAATAACATGTTAGCTTATTATTGTTGTTGCTTTAATATTTAATTAGGAGTCATTCCAAGTGCTCCTTATTATGAGTTGTTATTCAAAGCAGGTTATCCAATCTTACTTTGAAGAATCTATTCCATAATTTATTTTTATAAGCCTCCTCTATTCTAGCTGCTATTTGAATTGTTCTTTTTATTTTACTCCTTCATTAAATCAGATACTTTGTAGTGTTATCCTTAGTTAGTAGTTGTTGCCATAGGAACACTTTTATTTATTTTACGAGGTGTCTCATTTTCTTACAATTAAGCTAAATCAATTTATTATTAAAGTTACATCTACTGAATCTAATTTGTGTTTGGCAATCCCTAAGAATGATATTGCTTTTATTACATTTGTTATTAATTGTTATTGTTGTTCATTAAGTATTGACTGTATTTTTCTCCAAGTTTTTCTTGAAGTAATTTCATCATCAATTTCTCTTGTTCCTATTTATTCTAAATATTATTAACAAGTTATCTGTTGCTCGATTAATTGTCTCTTGACAAGTTGTTTTATGAATTCATTCCTCCAGAATTATTACAGTTGTTGTTTATGAGAAATTAATTTAGATTTTCTTAACTTAATTCATTCTAACTCTCATTGTAACTGTTCATGCTACTGCTGTTTGTATAAATATGGTGATTGTTGATGTTGTTATTTGTGTTATCTGTTAAGTTAGTCACTTAATTACTGCTAGTATTTTTACTATGAGGTAATTAATTAGAGCTAGAAATACCTTTAGCCTGATTAATGTATCCATTGTTTTAATCTAAATTTAAGTACTATCCACTTTGGTCTAAATTATTAATTATTGCATTTAAACTTTCATCACCAGTAATCAAACGAACAGTTTGGTCTTCTAAATCATCTTAGTTCTACTTGGAGCTTCTCAGCATCATGTTATTTTAGTTGGTGTTGTTGTTATTGTTATTGATATTAGGAGATGAAACTCTCTATTACTAATTAAACATCTTGAAAAAATTATTATTTGTAGTATTGTTTGAGTTTGGTGCAGAGAGTTTGTTTAATAAATTTGCATTATTGTTAACATTTGGTCTCTTTTAAACTGTTTACTAAAGCTACTATTATTATTGTATCTTTTAGTTAGGGGTCGAATTGCAAAGATTATTAAAATTTTGTTATTGAGCATTTTTTAAGTTAAGTTGTTCTTCTAATCCTTTTAAATTTAATTAATCATTTATTTAATTGAATGCATCCTAAGGAAGATATTGAGGAGTGAATCTACGATCTAAGTTAATATTTCCTTGTTATTTAGATTACATACTTTGTTTACTCTAATTATTTTAATTAAATTATTGTTGTTATTGTTAGAGTTAACTTTGGAGAATAGGAACTGATTATCTTTGCTATTCCAATTAAGGACCTAGGCCAGAATTTTATTAACCAACCTTTTAAAGGATGCTATTCATTTATTGCTAAATTGGTGATACCGCTTGCTGTTTGTTGTTGCTGCTTGAACCAAGGTTATTAGACAATTGAGTTCTATTGAAGAGATCCTAAATCTAATTTGTATTAGGATTGATTCCATTGGGAGTAACTGATCTCTTAGAATTTGTATTATTCAAAGCACTATTTAAATTTTATGTGCTAAGCATAGAATTTATTGGGTTATTTGACTAAGAATGAATATTAAATTAATTGTCTTGCTATTAAAAATTCTTTTATTTTCCAAGATAGCTTGAAGAAGAAGGATTATTGTTGTTGCTATTTACATTGTGAAGTTAATTTGTATTAATATTTTAAGTGAGAAGTTTCTAATTTGTTTAGGCCAAAGAGGAATGTTTAAATAGATTTTGATTGGCCACAGACTAAGAATTAGTTTATGCATTATTAAATGCTACTGTCGTTGTTGTTCCTGTTGCGATTTATGCAAAATTAGCATTTGGATTTTTAGATAATTGTTTTAGTTTGTTGAGAATTTCCTAATTAGTTGCATTAATATTATTGCCATTCTTTTTTTCTGTTTTTTAAAATTTATTTTAAACGAATTTTGGTTTAATCTCTAGATATTTTTGAAAAATACTTTTTATATCTTCACCCTGTTTATCAAAGTTGTTGTTGTAGTTGTTGTTCATATTTGTGGTGACACGAGTTCTTTCTAGAGAGCTTTCTAAGCTTCTATCAATCTTTTAATTATCAAATAAAAAATATAAGTAAAATTGGCTAAATATAAATAAAAATCCCCTCATTCATCTAAAAATACTTAATTTGATCAAATAAATTTCATTCAAAATGTTTACTAAAAAATTAATTCAAAAACAAAAAATTGAAAAAGAAAATATCACCAGCCTTTATTTTTGATTTATTCTAACATTTATTTTCTTTTGAAAAAAAGATTAATTTTAGTTTTTCTTAACCTTTTTTCTAAGAAAAGTAAGTTGAGAATTTAATTTAATATGATTTGAATTAAGGAAGATGGCTTGCTTTCTTTTGATCAAAAAGCTAATTAATATCTGCTAATAATTTCGATTCAGCCTATTCAATGATTTAAATTAAAATATTATCAGCAATAAAATCATTAAAATGTAATGACTTTCTCAATAAATTTGAATTTCAATAGAATTTGATTTGGTTTTTTGATGTACATTTTTGAATTTGCTTGTTTTGTTTGATAATTTTTAACATGGATTATTTATTATTAAGTTCGAATAATAAATAATTCAAATCAGTTTGAATAGAGCTTAATTATTGGCCTTATTTATTTCTTAATTTATTTTTTGTTTGTTTGCTTCTTTTTTTTGGCTGTGTATTTATTTACTAACAGTTTCTCTATTCATAAAAAATTAACAAACTCAGTTTCAACTATATTTTTGATGAGGATTTTATTGGGTTTGCTGCAGTTTATAGTATATTAGAATTACGTTGATGTTTTCACTAGATTTATTAGGTGTCATGTTGGTGGTGCTACGAGAATACAAGTTAAAATTTTGATGTGTGATTGGATTGTTGCTTTGGTAATTATAAGACTAATTCGTTGCTGATGGAATTTCTTCTTAAAATACAGTTCTGTAACCAGTTTATTTCATATTCTACCCTACAAAATACCCGCTATTTGCACTCTAGTTAGTCCCATTTGCATAAGTTTAATTTAATTAATTTGGCATTATGTTTTGATAATTATCGCTTCTTGGTGAAAGGAAATTGCCTAAACCAATTTTACCCTATTCTTAAATCCCTGCTCGCTCTAAAGATTATAAAAGAAGAAATAAATACAAATTTAATCCAAAATTATTTTTCATTTCTAACAAATTCAAGCTTGCTTCCTTCCTTCCTTCTTTATTAATTTTAATGTTTGGATTTGTTTCTGATTTGCTTAGTAATTTGTTAGAAATAAATGCCTTTATTGTGAATGAAAAAAACCTCTACTTGGAGTGACAGAGTTGTATGTAAGAGAAGCATTCCCCTTTGGATTAGAATAAGGAGCCGTTCTTTCAGTTAAACAGGGCTTTGCAGGATTATAGCCCAAATAATGTTTATTCTCTGATGGATTTATAAATTTTTTTTACGTGCTTTAGAGGTAACTACTCATGAAATCTAACAGAATTAGTATAACTTTTAATCAATTATTTCAGAGATTTATTGCTATTTGCTCTTGTAATAATAATAAACACCTATCTCTCTTTTCAATTCTACCTTTCTTTCTACTCTTTCAAATAAATACTTTCTATCAGAAAAATGTAATTATTATCTCCCTACTATATATTAACTCCAAGTCCGTTTGCTAGCTAGCTTACTTAATTCTTTTTATGGGTTTATTTAATGATTTATTTGTCCCTCTTTAACTTACTTTTCTTAATTGCTTGATAGCTTGTATTAAATTAATTAATTTATTTGATTGTTTCTTTCTTTCTTTATTTTTGCTTCTCTTTATCAATCTTTGTATGTAAATATGAATGAATTTATATGCGTTTGTTCTTATTATTTTGATTTATTTGTTTATTGATTTTAAATAATTTCTTTAAAATTTTTCCTTCCAAATTCTTTTATGTATGTCCTTTTTTTGATGAACTGCTTTTGAAATGTTACTTAATTTATATATAATTTTTTATTATTAGTTGATTAAAATCCTTTACTATTAATCATCTACATTTACACTCTTTCATTCATTTCTTTCTTACCTTTAATTTTAATTGTTTTTCATTTCTTTTTCATATTTTTGCATCTCTGTCTAACTCCATCAATTAATAATTCAGTGTGTAAATAAATCGATTAATTAAACCACTGAATGCCTGGTTTTTAACAATAGTAATTTCACTAAAAATACAGTATTTGATGGAGTTAACAGAAAGCGATTGATAATTTTGAAAGATGAAATAAATAAAAAGCAGAAATTTTTTAGTATATGTGATAGAGTTTTGACATGAATGATTACAAGTAATATAATTTCTATTGCATTTATCTTCTATTTATCTAATTTAATTTAAAAAAGTAGCTCTTTTTCTTTCATAATATTATAAACTCAATATAAAAATTAGTCTATAACTTAAATAATATTTCCCTTTATTAAAAGCATAAAGTTACTATTCAAGCAATACAAAACTTTTTTGTATTTATCAATCTATTTGTTTAACATAGAAAAATTTAATGAATTGGGGGATAAAAAGGATAGTTTTTGAGTGAAAATACTTTAGCTAAAAGCTAAAAACTAATTCAAAATAAATTTTTGAAGTTTAGAAGAATTTTAATTTACTGAAAGAAAAATTATTTAGATTCTAAGTAAAATTTTTCAGTAAAAAAATTTATTGATTGACTATTTTTGAAGTATTTTTATATATAAGAATTTGTGAATCTATCTTCTTACTTAGATTTATTTTATTTTTTGAAAAATCAGAATTTATGTAAGCTACGAATTAAAATACTTATCAACCCAAGGCTGAAAGAATAAAAATAATTATCAAATCATTCATGAAGCTACAAATAAAGTAAAAATATCTGCAAATAAATTTTTGGTAAATTAACTACTTTTGAAACAAGCTATTTACATATTAGTTGATAAAAAATATATTTATTTAATATATTCTAATATTGTTTGCTTTAGCCTAAAATAGCAATAAGTATGTTAATGAATTAAAATGCTCCAAACTAATTAAAAATATTTATTGACATCTGAAATCAGTTTTTTAAATCTTATTTATTGAAGAACAAAAAATATACAAATCTAAACAATTTGGAAAATCATATTAAAAAATATTTATACATAAAAAGAGCAAAACTAAATATTAGATTTACTATAAAAATAGTAGAAATTATTTGGAATATATCTAAAATTAAAAAGTAAATAATAGGAACATCAATTAATTTCATATGTGTATTTATTATTTTTTGTAAAAATAAAATAATATTTTCCTTTTTTTGTGAATTAAAAAAATTTTTTTAAATGAGTTAATAAAAGAATCTTTTTTTAACAATTTTTGTTGAAATTTGATTAATTCATTTTTAAAATTTTCTGAAATAAAAAATAATTTGTATGAATGATCTAATGAATGGAGATTATTGATAAATGTAAAATAATATTTTATCAATTTTGTTTTTGAAGTTTTGTCTCAAACAAACTTAAATAAGAAGTTAGACAACAAATTAAAACTAACTTCATTATTTATATTAAATCACTATTTATTTAGTGCTTTGTTATCTTATCCAAAAATCTTCTTAAAAAATATTGATAAAAGTTATTAAGCTAGATATTTTGCTTCTTTATTTTTTAGCAATTTAAAATTAGTAAAATATAAAAGAGAATTAATCTTAATTTTGAATTTCGGATATCTGATTCTTTCAAATTAATTTTTTTTTCAATGAGTGAGTGGGTGGGTATCATGAAAATATATTTTAAATAATTTTTTTTGAGTTTTGTGAGATATTAAGATTATCTACTTTATCTAGTAAGTAAGAATGATTATTTCATAATATTATTTAATCTTTAGTTTCATTTATTTTTATAATTTTAAGCAACCATCATAATTTGTTTAAGAGTACATACATTTTTACTACTCATATTATGTGTAAAAACGTTTCTGCTTGCTTCTCTTTCATATTAAATTTTAGTAAAAGAAGCTAAATAAACCTTGGTAAAAAGAAATTTTTTAACCCAAATTAAATATTAGATAAGATTATGTATTTTATCAAATATTTAGATTTTCTTTTCTTTTTGATTGTTTTAGAGTTGTTTAGGCTGTCTTAGATATACCTTTTGATCTTTTTTAAAAATATTTTAAGAATTAAATTATCTTTTTTTCTACACTTCAACATTTTGTTAGATGAATAAAGAAAGAAAAGTAGTAAGATTGGTTATTAGCTTAATTGGAGAGGTCGGATGTTAAACAGAATTCTTAATTTTTGGATTTTTTTTAATTTTCTTTGCTTCTTTATTCTTTTGTTTGTTTGTTTGGTGGCTGATTAAAATATAACTTTTGATCTGATAAAAAATATAATTGATTTATATCGTTAAAAGTATATAATTGAACAAAAAAAGATAGCAAAAAAAAGTAAAAGTTAACTAAAGAAATGTCAAAGAAGCCAAAGAGTAAACAAGCATTAAAATATAAAATAGATTTCAATAAATTAAATCAAGTCTATCAATCCTTACAAATGATTAATCCGCTTTTTTTATTTTGTAGAAAATAATAAGGATGGTGATGATTTAGGTCCAGAAAAGGAATAGGTTTTGCGTACTAAAGTTGAGTCACTCATCTAAAGATTAGGTAAATAAATATAAAGATTAGCTTAAATACTTCAATAAACATACACAATATAATTTGTTTGAAAGATGTATAAATTATTTTATTTATCAAACAAAGGCCATGAATAAGAAAGAGCTGATAGAGCCAAAGCTGCAGAAAACGAATTAAGAGCCAGATTGTTTGATTTAGATAAAGATTTCAAAAATGAAAAAGACAGATTATTTTCAATCACGTAAATAATTTAAGCAAATAGAAAGCATTTATTTACAGAAAACATTTTAACATATTTTATTTTAATATTAATTCTTAAGATTTCTTTAAAGAAATGCTCTATTTAAACATAATTTGACATATTTTTTAGAACATGGAATGATTAATTTTGTTTTAATTAAATTACATACAGATCAGACATGACAAGACAATATAAATAAATGCAAGATGAACTTTTGAATCAAGTTAATGATCTTAACAAAACAGTCATTGAAAAGGATGAAGAAATTAGTAAAAATTAAATTCATTTTATGCATTATTTATTATTTCTAATTCAAAGTATATACAAATAAGAAGAAAGAGTTATTAATAAATGCAACAAATCTTAAAAAAATATAAAATTTAAAATTCTTAGACGATTTTTTAATTTTCATATTTTTAAAACAGAAAAAAAAGATTAACAAATTTAAGACATGACTAAAGATTATGAATACAAGCTCAAGAAAAAAGATGATGAAATTTAAGATTTGAAGAGAAAGATAGAAGAAATGTCTGCAGAATTCGCCAAGATGCTTAAGGTAATTTCATTAAAGGCATATAAATATACAAACTATTCCTTTTTGAGCCAAGCAAAAAAACCACAAAATAAGCAAACAAATAAAGCAAGAGAAAATATTACAAAAATAACTCACAAAAAAATTAGCAATAAAACAAAGAAAATTTGTATGAATAATTTTGAAGCAAAAATAATTTTTAAATAATATTTTGAATGAGCATGAAAGAAATTATTTTAATTTTTGAATTTATTTCAGAATAATTTGATAATAAATAAATAAATAATAACTTTAAAATAAAAGGATACTCTTGACAAGATGCAAGAAAGAATTGAAATGGTTCAATGGGATTCAGATACTGATCCTCAAATGATGAAAAGATTAAAAGATATGACTGGATTATCAAACAATTGAGAAGATTTTAATAGAAATAAAACATTTTAGAATTTAATTTGAATATTAACATACACACAAATATACTTATCAACTCATAAACAAATAAACAAAAAATAAAGATTTTTGATAAAAAAAATTGATTAATTAAAAAAGAGAATACAAAAATTAACTAACTGGGACAGACTTTCTTTAGAAATTAAAAATTGCCAAAAATTAATTAGAAAAAAAATAATTAAGTAAATAAAACCTACCCACTAATAAATATATCAGCCAATCATACTAACTAATAAGAAAGTAAGCGATATAGCAAGGAAGATGTTAAAGAAATTTATACGCATTCAGATAAATTCGTTAATTGTATGTAATATTTATTTTTATGCTCTAAAAAAATACTAATTCATTAATCTTCTTCTTAATTCTTTTTATAAAATTTATTTTATTTATTTCATTTTGTGTTCAAGCAAAAAAGAAAGTGATTTAGTAAAACAAAATATTAAGAAAATATCAATATTTATTTATTTAATTAATGAGTGATTTTCATGTAAAATTAAATTACTTGAATTAAATAAAATTCTTGGTTTCTTTGATAAATCAAATTTCGATTAATTTTGTTAGAAGCTATTTAGATTTGATACATAAAGAAATTCAAATCAATAAGAAATTAACAAACAAAATATAAGTAAAAAAGTTAATAAGATAAAAAAGTAATTAGATAGATTGATTGATTGATCAAAATAGGGGTATGTATATTAAATAAAGAAAAGATTAATTAATTTGACTTGAATTAATTTATTTAAGGGCTATTTATTTATTTCTCTCAGATATCAATAGAAAGAATTTAGATTCTATACGGAAACAATGAAATTAAATTAATTCCAAATTACATTTCTGAATGAATAAGCATATTTACAGAATGTATGTAAAGACTCTACATTCATTATTTCAACAGAAAAATTGCTATTAATTTAGTCTATCTCTCTTTCTCTTACATTATAAATTCATTTTAATACTATCATTCAAATCCCATTTTAAATAAACGTTTTTATTAATCTTAACTGTAGTAACGTCTCATTCGATTTTTTAATTTTTTTTCTTAAATTTTAAAATAACGCTATTTATTAAAAATAACTTCTATTTCTTTACCTACTTATTAAATTTTTTTTAATCTTTTGGAATACCTTCAATTTGCTTAAATTACACTAAACCATGCAAAAAAATTTAACAACAAAATTAAAAATTAGGGGAAATTGCTAATTCAGATAAGGATTGAGCTGATAAGCCATGTTGCGCAGTAAATTCTTGAATATAGAACATATTTTTTTTGGAGAAATTTGAAAAGAATAAAGATCATTATAATAGTCATAATGTGAAGATCGATTAAGAATTTTTGTTACTTAGATAAGAGATGACATTCAAGTGAAGGTTAATATTTTGGTAATAAATTCAGTTAAAAATAACAAAAGACTTGAATTGACATAAAATACATTTTATGTGTTTGAAAAAACGGAATTAAAATCGGATGCGATGGATATTGAGTGAAAAAGGTGGATTGAAAGTAGAAAATGCAGTAGCACTTACTTCTTTGAAAAAAGGTTATTATATGCCAAAATTTCTGAACAATAATTATTAGATGTTTATATTAGAGCAAAGAAGATTTTAATTACTTTTGAAAAATTAGGTGTGAGAATTCAAGAAATATCGATTTAAAATAGCAAGTAAATATATAAAATTGAATGAAAAAGATCTATCTACTGATTGAACCTTAAAAACTAATTATTATTTATTTATAGATTGTTAAAATAAGTAATGCTTTTTTTCTTATTATTATTTGTTTGTTTAGCCTTAATTTTTTTGTTTTGTTTGTTTGTTTGTTTGCCCTAATTTTGTTTCTGATTTAATTAAAGCAAAAATAGTTTCTTGGTTTTTAATCAATTAATTGATATATTTATCTAACCTTATTACTTGTAAAATTTAATATTTAATATTTCATTCACTAAAAGTAATATGAATGCATTTCACATGATAATTGGTAAGTATTTGTTTTGCCTTATTTCATTAATTCATTCATTTATTCATGTTTATTTAGTAAAAAAATAAATTAATTAATTGTTTTCAGCTAATTCACTGCTTATTAATTTGTTTGCTTGATAGATAGATTGATTGATTGAAATGTTATTAGTACTTTATTTATCATTTCTATAATATTGAAATTACTTTTATTTATTAAATAGTAGTTTGCGAGCATAATTGCTTTTGCTCTTTCTTGTCAAGGTAGTACCCTCCTCTTGCAGGGCCTCTTCAAGTATTAATCAATCAAATTAACAATCAATCCATCATAATCTTTCTTTATATGTTTTCCACCTTTTTATTTTTACTTTTTCATTAACTATTTTCTGTTTTTATCCATTTTAAACTTTATCATCTTATTTGTTTCATAATTGATGCTTATTTGTTTGCTTGTTTGTTTGTTTGCTTCTTTTTTTATTTGTTTCACATTTTCATTTCTTCTCTAATCTTGTTTCATTTTTTTTATTTGTTTGTTTCTTTGTTTATGATTTATCTTGGTGTTTAGGCGATTGTATCTTCAATCCATTTTTCAAACGTATGAACGAATATAAAAATCTGAACTCTCTGATCTGACTCATCATTTTTTTGTTTTTTCTTAAAATCACGTTCTACTGCTTTTTTGTTTCATGTTTGTGCTCCAATTTTTTAAAAATATCCCTTTCTTCTCTTTTTTTTAAAATTAATTTTTTCTTTGCTCATTTTTGCTCACTATTTTTATTTTTTATTTTTTAATTTTTTCTCTCCATCTCCTTGTATTTTTTTTCTCGCTTCTTCTTTCTTTCGTTCATTTTTTCCTCTCTTTCATTTTCTTTTTTTTAAAAATAGTAATTATTTTTTTTCTTCATCCATTTTGTGAAAGCAAACAAACAAATAATTCAAGTCAAGTCAAAAGATCAATTCCATTAATTCGATCTTGATCATTCATTCTTTTATTGATTCATATTGATTCTAGTATATTTTTAAATTTGAGGAAAAAGCTTATTTTCATTTACTATTTGTTAATTTAAATTTTTTCTGTCTTCTTTCATATTTTAAATATTTTTTTCTTGTCTACTTCTTTCCATCCATTGTCCTAATTCCTTTAAAAAATACTTCTATCTTAATAAACTTTCAATTTTAATTTACAATTTTTCCATATTTAGCTTTTATTCAAGTCCTACTGAGAGATTTTTGTAAAATTCTATGTTTAAAAAATCTATTCTTCAAATGAAAGTCGCATTCAGCCATTTTTACGATTCTCTGCTATTGAGCTAGTTATGTATTTAAGAAGGTATATTTTATTTGTATTTGGTATATCAGCCATAATAGATAGATAGTATTTAATTTCAAGAGAGTTAATATAATCTATACTTTCAAATTAATGAAAGAAATAGATAAAAAGGTTTAAAAATATGGCTAAGAGCAAACATACAAATGAAAAGATTAAATACAAAATGGAGTTGATAAATGAACCCATGATGAAATTTCCTTTTTGAGAATTTTTTCGAATTGAAAAATAATTATTTTCAGTGAATGAAGAGCTAAAATGAATGAAAACTATAGCTTTATTAGATAGCATTAATCGAAAATAAATATATAGCATCTTACTCAAATCAATAAAGTTCTTAATTTTTTTCAAGATTTTCTCTTCCCTACGGGTTATTATGAAACGCACTTATTAGGCCAATAAATGAGAGTAAAAAGACAGAAAAAACTCTTAAAAAATTTCATGTAACATAAAAAAATACCCTCCTAAATTCTTAGTTTCCATTTTATCTTATAAATGTTCAGATAAAATAATTTGTTATTTTCTTCTCTTTAGTTTCTTTTGATCACTTAAATAAAAATCTTTCCTATCTAACAACGTAAAATACAGCAAGGATCGAGCAGCATTTTTGTAATAGTAGCAGTAGAATTTTTTATAAAATAAAATGAAAAAAATGAGCATGAGGCAGATCGCTCTCAAAATGAAATTTGAGAGTGTTGAAAAAAAAATTATTATAATTATCGAAATTCTATTATAAAAACAAACATAAAAATTAGTATTTGCTTCTGTAAATTTAAATAGATAGATAGATATGTTTATCTGCTTTCAAAATTAATTTAGAGAAGATATTGATTCATTGGCAGAACAGAACAAATAAATGCATTTTACAATCTATCTAATGACCTAACCCAACCGAGCAATAATTTATTAGAATCAGATAAGATTAAATCAGAATCTTATTTTTCGAAATTTGGAATCAATGGAGCAATTCGTTCATACATAAAAATGAAATTTATCACATCGGTACAACTAATAATCAATTCAAAGAGATTCGATGCAACAAATATGAATTTAGCTTCAAATATTTTTGGAAAAAAGTGCTATGAAAATTAAAGAGAAAATATGACAATAACTTAAAAAGATGTGAAAGAGGTAATTTAATAAATTAAAATATTCAAAATTTCAAAAATTGAGGAAGTGAAGAAAATATGAAATTTAGACAGGCAGAATGAGTGAAACAGGGGGAGTTTCGTATAATAAACAAATTATGAGAGAGAATAAAAGATTTATTTTCTACTCATGCAAGGAAAATGATTTAGAGGAAATAGACTTTTAATAATAAGCAAGCTATTTTAAAGAATTTAATTTCAATGAAATGACAAACTTCCAAGTCAAGTCTAGAAGAAATTAGTTAGAAGGGATATTGAATGATTGATTTCTTATTTAATTGATTATGTGTATTTTTTTCTTTTATGAATGTAAAATTGTAAATATGTAGGTCTGTATGTAATAAATGTGAGCGAAATATTATTTTTTTATTTTATTGTAATGGTTGTTCACGATATTCTTAAAAATTTACTTTTTTTATTCAAAGTTAAATTTAAATGAATGGACATATAAATTTAGGAACACTGTCTATTTATTAAAAATGCGAGTTTTCATGATTAATAGATAAAAGCATCAACTATATAAATATAACTATGAGAATTCATTTCTATTTTATTATGGCTGCGCGGGTCTCAAATTTAAATTTAAAGTTGCTATTTTTTCTTACTCGAACTATTTGACAAACATGGTAGGTAGGTAGGTTAGTGGTACTTGGAGCAAACTAAAAGGGGTAGCCTATTTAGCAAGAAAACTAAAAGATTTTGTTAATAGGAATTATTATAACATCAAACAAATAGCATGAGGGGGGGCCTGTCTATTCTTGTTCAAAAACTAAACAATGCCTATGTATTTATTTATTTTTATATCGCAGGTAATTATCAAGAATTCTTTGACTTATGAATAAACAAATAAACCTGTTAGTTTTTTGTTTGTTTGTTTAATTTACTTTTTTATTTTGGGTCGGGGCGGGTAGGTTGGGTGAGTGGGGGTGGGGAAAAATGAAAATCAAAAGAAAAGAAAGGAGAAAGTTATTTAGTTAGTAAGTTATTTAGATGCTTTGTTTTTTTAGCTGATTGGGATAGAAATATACTTTTTTAGTTTGTTATCGAGTAATGTCGAGTATTAAAAAACTAATAATTAGAAATCAAATGAAGGGATGGATGTGTTTTTAATATAAATATAATTTGGAAGTTGTTTAGTTGAGATGGATTGGATTGGGTGGATTTATACGAGGTGGTTGGGTTTGTTAATAAAAATATACGTACAGCTTGATTACTATGGAAACAAGAATATTAATTATCGACAGCAGTTTAAGTATATATTTTTGATTAACCTACGTAATTGGAATAGAAATGGTGATTCCTTTGCTATAAACACTCTTTTTTTAGAAAATAAGAATATAATATTTTTCAAATCAAAACAAAATTAAATTAAAAAAAAATTTAATCAAAAAAAAAACCTCAAAGTTTTTTGAAAAAAAGCAATTAAAAAAATAATTTTCACACAAAACAGTAACAGAAATGGCTAGAACTAAATAAACTGCTAGAAAATCAACTGGTGTTAAGGCTCCTAGAAAACAACTCGCTACCAAGGCTGCCAGAAAGTCCGCCCCCGTCTCTGGTGGTGTTAAGAAGCCCCACAAATTCAGACCTGGTACCGTCGCCTTGAGAGAAATCAGAAAATACTAAAAGACTACTGACTTACTTATTAGAAAGCTTCCTTTCTAAAGACTTGTCAGAGATATTGCTATGGAAATGAAGAATGATATTAGATTCTAATCTTAAGCTATTCTTGCCCTTCAAGAAGCCGCTGAAGCTTACCTCGTCGGTTTGTTCGAAGATACCAACCTCTGCGCTATCCACGCTAGAAGAGTTACTATCATGACCAAGGATCTCCACCTTGCCAGAAGAATTAGAGGAGAAAGATTCTGAGCGAGCCTCTGATAATTAACTTAATATATAATCTTATACATAAATATAATCTAATGTTATCTTATTATGGGAAATGTGGCTTGCTCCTCCATGCTTTAATTTTATTGATCATAAACATCTTATTACTTCGATAGATATTATGACTTATTGGATGAATAATTAATTAACTTATGGATAATTTAATATAAAATTTCAAACAAACATAACATGCACACATGTTAAGGGTGCTTAGATACTTCCTAAAATAAACAAACAAATAAAAAAATTATGTATAAATAAATAAATAACTTTTTTAACGCATTGAGTCATAAATAGCTTGCATACTACATCTTCCAATTACTTGTTTCATACACTCTTATATAAAATTAAATTAGTGCCATCAAATCACTTCAAATATATATTAATATATATTATGTATAATCTTAATTTTATTCCTAATCCTTTCAAAAAAGCTCTCACAATCTATCTATCAATCACTCACACAATTTTATTTTTTTGTTCGTTTGATCTCTCCTTCTGATTTTTGCATTTATTTTATCATTCTTGTTTCTTACTAATTAAAATTCCCCCTTTTTAATTTAAATGCAAATCAATTAATCAATACTAAAATGAACAAGCGAATAATTTTCAATTTTAGTAATTCTTTCTTTCTTCTTCTCTTTTAGTATCACAAAAAAATAAATAAATAATTTAGTTAATTAATTAAGTAAGCAAGGAGAGAAATTATCTGCATTTCATTTAAGAGAAACACTTGCACAATCAAAGAATCAAAGAAAATTGTTAGTGAAAGTAAGACCAATCGATTTTTCAATTAACAATTAAAATTAATCTTTTATTAGATCTTTTTAGGCCTTCTTCTTTTAGTATTGACTTTCTTTTGAAGCTGCGAAAAAATATACTTTTAGCTACATTGATAAACTTTAAATTTATTAATTCTTCCTTCATACCTAATATAATTAGCTCGTATTATCTCTGAACTAAATAAATATATCAATTACTTATTTATTATTTCCTCTCATGAATTATGAAATATTTCGATATAAATATATTGATCTTGTCTTTACAAAATATAAATGAAAAATAGAATTGTAAATTAAATTTCCTGCTTTTAGGACTGAAAAAAGAGTCAAGGAACTACTAACATGAAATATGAAAAGAAAAATCATATCTATGTAAAATATTCATTTATTTGGAAGATAATGATTTAATGTATTTTATATAGATGAAATCTAATTATTACTATTTTAAATGACTGATTTCCCCGCCTATACTAATTTTTAAAAACATAATTTGATTGGAAGAGTAAATTGCTATTTAAACATACAATAAGAAAAGCTCTTTCTCATTTATTATCAAAAAAACTAAGAAAAAATCAATAAATAAATAAGTAAAGCTTCCATATGAGTATTTCATATATTTGTTATTATACTTTCTACTTGATCACTTCTTTCTTCACATAATACTCAATTTCATATTATTGCTTTGGGTGCTTCTCAAACATTAAAATTATGCATGCTTGAAAAAAGAAAGTATATAAAGGATAATATATTTATCTATTATTGAACTTAATGATTCTTTTATAAAGTGGATGGAAAAAATTCATAAATATAAAATAGATCTTTTCAGCCAGTCTGGTTGCTTAGCTCATTTTAATAATTAAATTGTTTGAATTAAATTGAATTGAATTTGGCCATATGTTTATTTGATTATTCTTTTTTTTAAAAATCTTCAATTTTTTAATTGAGGCAATATTTTAACTTCCATTTATTTAAAGTGCAATCAACCTATTATAATAGATTATTATTGCTTTTTATTTAGTTAGCTAGCTTTAGCACCTTTAACGATGAAATTATTTTTTTTATTTAGAAAATTGCTTGAAAATTAGCTGAAATTTGGCTATCAATTTAATGATAATATTACAAGGAGAATACTTTAATCATCGTTTAAAATAAATTTAAATAAAATCCTGTCAACTTCCTCTCTGTTCTAAATTCACTTAAGCTATTCGTTTTTCTCAAACAAAAAGTATCTAGCTAGTTACATAGATAGAAATTAATCATTTATTGAATTTAAAGGAGGAGAAGAATAAGTAAAAAAAGTCTTTTATCTACTAATATCTTCTACTTTCATAATTCTTGCTAAATTAATTCAAAATATTTCTCATTTTTTTAAAAGAAATCTCTCAAATATCCAAGCATATTATTTCTCTGCGGTTATGAATAGAATACAATTCAAATTTAATTTAAATTCATAAAAAAAACAAAAGGTATTTAGGAGAACTCTGAAAATCATAACCTAAACAAATTGTTTACTTTTTTTGTTTATTTCGATAAGCTCTTTGAGGTTTCGCTAATAAATGAAAACTTTGTGAAGAAATAACAATAAGTTAAAATGGACTAAGCTCCTAAAGAATTATTTGCTAATAAAAACATTCATTGAAAGTTTAATAATTCAGTTTTTTCTGAAAATTTGAAAAGGGTTCTAATAGAAAAAATAGAAAATTTACACAGATTTTAGTTTATTAAACCTTAAACAGAGGATAATATTCAACTTATTTCTTTATTGATAGATTAATAGAATAACTTTCATTAATTTTAATTCGTTTTACTTAATAAGATAATAAATAAATAGTCTATGCTTTTATTAAGAATTTCATTATTTCTTAATTTAAAATAAATAATCAATGTATATGAATGAACTAGTAATTTTAACATCACTTATTAGTTTACGCAAATGAGCAAGCATTTATTTAAACCAAATTTAACTGGATAAAAATTTATAGCTAAATGCATAAACTTTTAAAATTCATTCTGCAAAAATAGTAATTTTGTGGAAGCAGTACAAAAAAACCCTTATGAGAAAAAATTGTTTTAGCGAAAAATAGAAATTGAAAGAAAATAAATACTTTGGATTTGAAATGGAAACCAAATAAGAAAGAATAGCTATTTACAAATACATGAAAATTCTGAAGTAAATAATTTAAATTATTCAACACTAACGATAGTAATTAATTACTTTTTTATTTTTTAAAAAACATCAAATTAACAAACAAGCAAGCAACCAACTAAAAACTTAATAATTAGTATTATTTATTTTTCTGATAAATCTCAAATACTAATTAAATTTTCTTTTTGATTTCAAAAGCTTTCATTAATTCTTCAAATCAACCCTTTATTCATTCATTTCTGTGTATTTATTTTTTTTGTCTTTACTTAGAACAATCTCTGTAAAAATCTCTTCTATTATGAATGGATAGATACATATAGAAAATTTTAGTTTTCATTTAATTTTTTCCACATTTTTCTTTAATCTCTTGTTTTTCCTTTTTTAGTTGAGCAAAAAAATATTCATTTTTTCCTCTTTGTTTCATTTTAAAAATATAAAAAAAGACTAAGAAGAATTATAATGAACAAAGAAAGAAAGAAAGATTGCATGAAAAGCAATGAAAAACCCTTTAGAAATATAATTCTTTCTTTTTTACAAAAATAAATATTTTTTAAGGAAAATTTTTCTTGTTTTGAGTCTTTCAAACATTGTAAAGTTTGTATATGACTAAATAGCTAGCTAACTAGCAGCTACTTCCTATTCTTAGACTAGACTTAATTTTCTTTTATAAAATTTCGATGTATGTTAATGCATTTATAAAATTAGATGCAAGCTTGCTATCAAAAGTTTTCATTCTCTCATTGTTAATTTACTAACTTTTCTTTTTTTATTATAATAAAATGTATGAAGCATTATTATAAGCAGTCATTTTTCGAAGATAAATTGTCTTTGTGAGATCATTTTTCCTGTTCATTTTATCTATTCGATTGATTGAGGTAAAGCCAACTAATTGTCGTCATCCCTCATTTAGACTAGTTTTTGATTATTTCATTTTAATTTTTTACATTAAATTTATACAATTCGTAATTAAACTCAATATCACACTTTATTTTTATTAAATCTTAAAAGAAAAAACATAAAAACCATTTTCAATTGAAACTATTCTATTTCCTCTCTATTCTTCAAACAGCTCCTTCCATTCATCTATTAACTCGTCATTTGAAAGCCTTGGAGTTAGAAGCATAAATATTTTTGCAAAAAAGCCTTTTTCATTACAAATTTGAAGAACTTTAAATGAAAGTCCTTAAAAAAAGAAAAAAACGGAAAATCTAAAATAAAGTTCTTAAGAATTAGAAGAAAAATATAATGGTGGAGATGTAAAATAAATGAAGAGGTTGGTTGCCCATTTGCTATGATAGATTATTAAATTTATATTGAATTATTTTTGTCTTAAACCAAGATTCTGATAAATACATGAGAATTAAAATCATCTGCAAAACAAATTTATAAGAAACAGCGCAAATTAAATATAAAAGTAAGCAAAAAAAAAGTAAAAACAAAAGAAAGGCAAATAATAAATAATTAAACAAATAAACTAACAAAAAAACAAACAAACCAATTTAATTTCTTTGATTAAAAAATTCACTTCAGTCAAGATTTTTACCAAATTCTAAATGATAATTAATTATATTCATTCATCAACCTTTATATCTATCCTTTTTAAATTAAACTTACTTCAATTTTGTTTAATTAATCACTTAGTTATTCTAACAAGCTTTTCTAAGAAATAGCTAAAATAAAATGGAGATTGACTATTTTACTTCAATTGAAATAATTCTTTGTCATTTAATCTGAAAATAAATATTTTATTTTACTAACATAAGAAAATTAATTTTATTTACTTATATGATTTTATACATTTTAATGCTAGCTAATATTTTATTTAATATATCCTGATTTTATTAAAACTCATAAAAAAATTAAACAAGTTTTATGTGCCTTCTTTATTTACTTTTTAATAAAAAAAAGTGCCATGTTTAAAACACCTCTCATTAAAATTAAAAATAATATTAAACTCTAGAAAATCTTAGAATTAGACATTTACTTGTTTCAAAATAAATACTTTTAATATTTTCAATTATCAACTAATTATCAAGAGGTGTATATGTTTTAATAATCAAAAATATCATCTCCT
The DNA here is from genome assembly GCA_000231825.2 of Tetrahymena elliotti 4EA. Lineage (NCBI taxonomy): Eukaryota > Ciliophora > Oligohymenophorea > Hymenostomatida > Tetrahymenidae > Tetrahymena > Tetrahymena elliotti. Next base: position 1,562,319 of record JH720298.1, read on the forward strand.
TCTAATAAATGAATAAGAAAAAAATATGTTATCAAATCAATAATGTTTCATATGATTATAATATTTATTTATTAATATGTTAGTAAACACTTATTTTCTTTCTTTTTTTTTACTATAATCATTTTAAACGGAAAGACTAAGTCTTCTATAAGAATCAAAAAATAGTTTTTAAATCCAAAAATCGGGTATGCATTTATTAAATTTACATTTACATTTTATGATAAAGATCAATATTGATGGATGGTAAAATGTCTCAAAAAAGACACTTTTAAACCTTTATTTGCGTTAAAAGATTTTTGGAATCAAAATCTATTTTGAGTCTCCAAGAAGCAAGTATCACTCCTTATTCAAAAAGAATGATATGGTATCATTCATAAAGGATTTTAAAATGTATTAAAAAGGAGAGAATGAAAATTAATTAATTAAATAAATTAATTTTTGATAAAATTATTTTTAAGATTTTATTTGTAGTTTAAATGTTAATTATGAACATTATGTATGTATTCAATTCTATTTAAATTTTCTTAAAATGATTTTGATTTTCTTGCATGATAAATAAATTGTTCAAATTTTCTTTTAACTAAAATACAAAACTCTTGGTTTTCTTTGAATTTATGATTGTTTGTTTATTTGTTTAGAAATATTAATCAAAACACAAACTCTTTTTATTCTAAGTAGATATTAAGAATTCATTTAATTTATCACAGAACTTATAAATATACTCATGTTTCTCATAACTCAATATATTTCATTTTGCATAAAAAAGTTATTTTCAATTACCACAAACAAAATGGATGAAACTATTCAAACTAGAGAGATACTGCTTAAATGAATAATTAGATTAAAACAAATATGAGTTATTATGTCATGGCTCTGATTTTTATCACTTCCACATTATTAATATCAAAATAATTTGATTGTTTTGAATATTTTTACATTCAAAATGATATTGAAAGGGGAAAAAAGTAAGATGACGAAGGGAAAATGATAAATGAATTGAATTGAGTGTAATCTTATTTTTCATAAGATCAGTGTCTTTACAGTTAGTAAATAAAAATGAAAATGAGAAAGATGACTTTTTATTTTTAAATTTATCTAATAGCATGGTGTAAGTAGAAATGATATTCTACTAGAAAGCAATATTCCTGTTACTGTGGTATGTCGTAAGAAATATAATGAAATAAACAAATTATGACACTTTAAAAATGAATAATGTCATGCTAAAAGATCAAAAGTGTCTAAATGATGGAACTACTTTGTTGATAATAGTGACCTACAACCCTTCAGCCTCTCTATCTTACACTCATTTGGGCAAATTAAAGGAAATTTGATAGCTTTATCACTAACTTTTTAATATCATCAGATCAAGCACTTTTGATTAATAATTAGGCATGCAAATCTAATAAAATCAAACATAATAACTCTATTTGATAATTTACTAAGTCTTTTTTTATTAATCAATCAAAAAACTTTAAGATATTTGGCTAATTAGACACGTGAATAAATTTTGTTTAATTCATAAAATAATTTTTTAAATTGAAATAGACGTTTTAAATTGTTCATTTTTTCATTCATTTACAATAAAAACTATTTTATTTGTTTAAGGAAGAATTATTTTTCATAGAAAAGAAAAATTTAAAGAGAATTTGATGATTAATTAACAAAGATGAATTTTCATTAAAAAAGTAAGATAGATTGATCATACATAAATGTATTTTTATTTCATTAAGAAAAATGAAAAAAGTATTTTTGCTATTTTAAAAATACTTTGAGAAATTGAAATGTATTAACTATGGTAGAAAATAAAACATTTATTTAGGTTATTTATATTTCTCTTTCTATTTCTATCTGTAATTTAACAAATGCGATTTATTGATACACAATAAACAAAAAATGCTTTAAATGATCTCAGATAATTATTTTTTAATAATATGTTTTGTGGATTACACTTTTAAGGCGATATTATTATGACGAAATAAGTGAAAAATGACATATTTTAGAATAGTAGAATAGCTAAAATAGATATTTATTTAAACTCAAAACCTTTAATTTAAGTAAATTTTAGTTTAAAAATAAATGGGGTAGGGAGGTAGGTTAAATCAAATTATTAATCACTAATATTAAAAAAATAAACAATTAAATATCTAGCTATCTATATTTTCAATCAATCACACTCAAGTAATATGTCTCTCAGTAACATTAGCTAGCATCCATAATTTAATTAAGATAATCAATCCAATTCATAAATTTAAAACTCTAAGTTATTGTAAATTCAAGGAAGATTATAAAGCAGGAAATTATTAATCATAAAATCTTCTATTCAAGTTAGTTATTTAAAAAACAAGTTATTGTTTAGGTTCAAAATGTTTAGGTGATATTTTGATTGATATTCTAAACAATCAATTAATTAGGATTTCATATCAAATCTTCTTTTATAAAATTAAAAAAATAAAAATATTTTTATAAGAAATTAACATCTTATTCGTTAAAAAAATAATTATTAATTGCTTATTAAAAGTTAAAAATTGAACTTTGCTTAAATATTCAATTAATTTATAAAATTATTTATCTTTAACCTTATTAAGAAATTAATTAAATATATTTATAATTCAATTAAAATAAGACATTTTAAAAATGAAATTATTCTTATTTAAATATGAACAGAAGAAAAATAAGCAAGGATTTGTATAAATCCAAACATTTGATAAACAATATGTAGCTTATATTTGTATTGGAATAAATTATCATATGAAAAGAAGAAATGATGAATGTGATTAAAATATACTTTAGTTTGTTTAGAAATAAATATTTTCTTTGTAGAAGTTTAATCATTCAAATTAAATATTTTTTTAATTTAGTTATGAAAAGCTATTTTTAAAACTTAAAAACTTCTATTAAAAAAATAAAATAATTATTCATTAAGAGTTCATTTTATTGTTCAAGAAATATTTAATTTAATCATATTCATCAAATATGAAATAAGGATTATGAACTAATATTTTCATATATTAAGCTAAAAAAATGAAAATTTTTAATCCTAAATAAAAGAAAAATTTCGCTCACTTATTTAATTTAAATTCAAGATAATTTTTTTTTCAAGATAAAATAATTTTGAACAAATAAAATGCTTTTTTTTTTAAATAATTAAAAAATAATTTAGAATTATCAAAAGCTTTGTTTGATCAGATATCTATCACTCACAGTAGACAAATAAATAATTAGATTTAATAAGAATTATCTACTAATCTTTATCAGAAAATCTTTGGCTTTAATTTATTAATAAGTTAATAAATTTATTGATATTCCGATAGTGTATTATTGATTGTTTGTTTTGAAGAGCAAAGAAGATTTTATTTTGTAGATATGATGTAATAGATATAGAGACTAAGAGATTCTTCAAATAATTTGAGTGTATTAGATTTGAATTTCAGTAATGTAGATTCTAATAAGTATCAGATAAAGCAATTTAAGAAATTGATTAGAGAGAAAGTCAAGATAGTCAGAGTTATTTTAGATTTAACTAGAACTAATGTCTCGAAGGAACTTCTGAACTCTTTGTTTAAAAGAATTTCTAAAATAGTAAATCTAGAGCATCTTTAAATAGCTTTTGGAGACTCTAAATGTGTTTAGATGAAAGATGTGTTTGGATTTCTATCCAACTTATAAAATGTGATTTCTTTTAAGATGAGTTGTAATTTCTCAAACAATTAAGATGTTTTATATTTCAGTGAATTTCTATCTAAAATGCAGAAAATAAAATCTTTAATGCTAGAAATTAAGCTATAATATTAGAAAGAATTCAAGGAAATAAAATAAGTGATTGCTAAAATGGAGAATTTAGAATAGCTTAGTTTGAATGTTAATTAAAACAGTTGTTTAAAGGGGAGTCAATACTTTAAAAAGTGTATTTCAACAAATAATAATATTGAATTTCTTTCTTTGAATTTATAACTCATTTAGTATGAATCATCTTAAATGAAAAAAGTCATTTAAGAAATACAAAAAGCTAAGAATTTGAAAGTTTTAAAATTGGCATTAAAGTTAGATGAGTACTAACTGTATTACCTCCCATTTTATTATTTGTTATTTGAAATATTCTCTTAACTGAAATAATTAAATAGATTTTATTTGCATTGTGATTACTTGAGAAACGAAGAATGTAAATTCATACTAAGTGAATTAAGCAAAATTGAAAGCATTAAATATGTTTACATAAGTGGATTGAATGTTAAATCTATCTCATAAATGTAGTCCTTTTTTGAGAGTTTAAATAACAAGTTTGATCTCAATTTAGATTTGACAAAATATAGAAAAGGTTTCCCAATTACAAATTAAGATTATCAACAATTTTTATCATCTTTACATCAAATCAAAAATCTACAAACATTATAATTACAATTCAGCTCTTAATATTTATATGATGTTTCCAATCTTCATAACGTGTTCTCATTTTTAACTAATCAAACAAATCTTAAGAATATTTGCTTGGATATTTCAGATCTCTATGTTTAAAAACGTTTGGTTTTAGGCATTTTGTTAATTAAAAGTTTAAATTGCATCAAACTTATTAAATGCTAAGAACTTATTAAATAAAATAAATAGAGATACTATAGAAAACTCCTCAGATTAGTTCATATTTCAGCACAAGCAGAATGAATGAAAATATTTTTTTAATTATTCATTAATGACTTTAATTATGTTGGCTTAATATTATTTTAATATAAATTCATTAAATCATTTTTGACAGTATTCTTTGTCTGTTTTTAAAACCTATAAATTTTAAGAAAATGAATTAATTGACTTTATTTTTGTTGATCAAGAGATACTTTTGATACTCTCTATATATATATCCAAAATCTAATAGGTCAATAAGTAGGTAGGTAGGTAGGTGGGTATCTTTTTGTTTGTAAACTTTCTGAATTGAATTGTTTATTAAGAAGATTTAATTAAAATTCTATTTAGGTATCCTTAAATTTTTGATTTACTCTCTTTGAAAAAAAATTTTTTATGAAGAAATTGAAACTTAAAAACTCCGAAATTTGTTGTCATAAATTTCTGTAAGTTCTTTTAAATAAAGCTGTGAATTTGTGATAGATAATACT
>JH720298.1:1567520-1597423 GCA_000231825.2 Tetrahymena elliotti 4EA
AACTTTTCAATTGAAAAAAAAAGTGTTTCCATTATTTTTAATTATGAGGTATAGTCTAAATATACTCTATCTAAATTCTTTTTAAAATTAATTTACTAAATATCTCTTTTCTCCATATATTTAGAAGAGTTATTACATTGAATTAAGTAGATATTGGAAAAACTGAACTTTTAATTCAAAAAAATTATATATCAATATCATATTTTGATTTTTTTACTAAATAAGTACTTTCTACTTACTTGAGGACAAAAAATTGACTCCGAAATTTGTTGTCATAAATTTCTGTAAGTTCTTTTAAATAAAGCTGTGAATTTGTGATAGATAATACTGAATAAATAATATTTTTTTAATAAAAAATAATAAATGAAAAAAAAATTTATCTGTGATTTAAAATCAGAAAATTTTAATTTTTCTTATTTATGGATGATATAAACTTTGATTCTAAGAAGAAAAAAAATAAATATCTAAAAACAATTTAAAATAAAATTTTCTTGATTTGATAGATATCAATCTTTTTCTTTGTGTTACTTAATCCATCTAAAAGAACTAAGTAATGAATTTACAATTAAATAGAACCATTTTTTGGTTGTTAATTTATTTGATTATGTCGAAACATAAGTTTTTATCATCCTATCTAAATCTACCAATAGTTGAGCAAAAAAATAAATGATAAAATTGAATGTTTTCTAATTTATTTATGTTTTCTATAATTGTTCAAGAATTCAATGCTCCTGTTATAAACTATATAGAATAATTATGCCAGTTTACTTGATTCGTTTGAGTAATATTTTGTTAAATAACTGAAGTTGTCAAAGTGATCTTCAACCTTAAATTTAAAAATGAACTATTTAATTTATTCACACAAAATAAATTATTCATCTTTCTTAAGATAACCAGCAAGTATTCATCTAAAAGAAATAATTATTTTAGAACAAAAATCCTAAATCTAAAACCATTTTGTCTGACTCAACATGCTGATTTAGTTTTGATTTAATTTTAAATAAACTTTGCACTTATATTCTTAAAACTTTTTTTAGATCTTGATTATGCTTCCAATGCTAATTTTATCATCTAAATCCAAAGAGACATTTAACTCTTCAAGTTTTTCAAGTTTTTAGAAGCTTACAACTACTTCATTAAGATCTTATTCATTTTTTAAATAAGCGCTTTCACATTTAATTACTAACTAATTCACATGAGGACTATTTAAAGAAATATTGCTAATTAAATGTCCATCAATTTCACTATAAGATTAATTAAATAAAGTAATTGCTAATTCTTAAATTTTATTAAGAAATTTATATGAATTAATTTATTGAAGCTATTAGTTAAAGCATTGATAAGGACATGTTATTTTAAAATTGGTTAGCTCTGTAGAATTTTTTAAGCTGTCTATCAAATCAACATAATTGCTAGAATTCTTCTAATCTTCTACACTAATATTGTATTAAGGTGAGTAACTAATTTTACCTGAGGGAATGTAATTAATTTCTAATTGAAGTAGTTAATCTGTAAAGATGCTTGCAAAAGTATTCCAAAAATCGAAATCATCATATCTTCCTTTGAATATTCTAAAATATTTTATACTTTCTAGTTATTTATTTGTAATTTTATATTTCTTTAAAATAGTTTCAAATATGCTAGAAATGTTTTGTTCCAAAATATCAAGGTACAATAAATTGCTAAGACAATCTATCTTTTCTTTAAATCCATAAAGAATCAAATTGTTGAGAAGAAAACTTGGCATATCCCATTTAAAATGAATTTTATTTCCCTTTATATAGATAATTAAAATCGACTGAGGGGAATTGTAATTGATATTAATGCATTTGGTTAAATAACTCAATTATTTTGTTACTCTTTAATAATAAATTTAAAATGTTCAACTCTAAATTCTAAATTTCACATTACTTTTCAAACAAAGCTTTAAAAATTTGAATATCTAATTCTTTCTTTGATATTACATGAATCCTAATCTTCAAAAAGTAATACTAAATTCTTTATCTTGTTTTAGGAATTGATCAAGGATGAAATATTTTTTTTAAATTGGTTAATTTGATATTATTTAAACACAAGTTGAAGGTGAGTTGGTTAACATAATTCAAGAAAGCCATTTAATAAATCATTTTCTCCTGGATTAAATTTGACAACTAAGTAGTTATTAAACAACTAAGATATTTAAAAATCTTATTTTCTTGATTTTTAAATTGAATAATTTTCATCTACCAATTTATTCAAATTAAAATAATATTATTAATTCTTATCAGGTATAAATACCACTCGTCCCTTTTTTAAAGAGCTCATTTTTGCTAATTATTAGTAAATTTGATACTAAATCTTTAGAGATTCCTATTGAAAAGGCAAATCTAAACTTAAAACTTCAATATCTTTTTATTTTTCCAAGACAGCCAACAAATTAAATTATTCTTTTTACAAAAGATGATTCAAATTCATGTACCAAAAAGGGTACAAATATCTTCAATTTTTTCAAGCAAGAGTAGCTGATAAAAAGAAATGATATTAATTTAAGATTATTTTGATTGAATACTCCCAGTTTTTTTGAGAAAAAGATTTTACTTGACTTTGAAGATTCAAATAAAACTTTTAAATCTAGATCTAATCCATAATTCATCTTTATTTTAAATGTAAATCTTTTCAAATGAGAAGAATCCTTAGTAATAGCTGAAACTCTTTAAACCAAAGGTAAATTAAGGTCTTTATCTAATAAATCAATTGTGATTTCTTTGATATTTTTAGATTGTGCAAGTTTAGTAACAATATCCTCAACTTTTTATTAGATTTCAGTTCTTAAAACATTTCGATTGATTTACAAGGTGAATTTTTTTATTGAAATATCTCTACAAAGCTTCCGAGAAATTTTAATTTTTTTTAATTCACAGGATATTTATCTATGCCTAAAGCAAACTTTTCAAGTTTAGGTAACTTTTTGAATTTGTTAATGAAATTGTTTAATTCATTTTTATATACCTTTAATTTTTAACATACAAAATAAATTAGAAAATAAAAAAATAATGAATTAAAACTGACTCTCAAATCAAAAAATTAATATTCACACTTTCTTAATAATTTCAAATCTGCTTTCATTGCAAACTAGAATGAGAAAGAATCAAATTTCAGTTTCGATTTGTCATAATTAGTAACTTACTCTCAAACAAACATAAATTATTTTCTTAATAAACTTTGTCCATGTGCAAGAATAATAAAAAATTTAAGATTCACAATCAATTCAAATGAGAATTTGATGAGGTTTTTTCAAAAAAAAAATTGGAAAATATTTTGAATAGATATTTTGATGACAATTTCAGCTATGTTTTGTAAAAAATCCAATTGATAAATAAAATATGAATTAAAATTTTATAATTTAATTGTTACTTAATAGTTTGCTATTTTAGCTAAAATAAAAAAGTGACACTAACAACAGCAGAGATAGAAAATAAGTAAAATCATAAAGAAATAGCAAAAAATCAATCAAAAATATATAGAAAAATAAAAAGGGGATTTCTTTTATAAAAAATTAATAATTAACAAATGTTAGGCTATTTTGCTACAGTAAGATAAATTCTCAAAAAATGGTCTTCTTCTCCTCTCAGATTTAAATAATATGGAGAATATTTGTTCCTTAATAAATTAGAATAAAAAAATATATTAACTTAAGAAAGAATAAAATCAGAAATAAGGAAAATTTGCCTGATTTAGAATTAGCTAATGTACTTTAAAGCTACAAATCTCTGTGTAAGGAAATCATTTCATTAAATAGAGATTAATTACCTTATAGATTGATTATTTTGAATTTGAAGATTGTATTAAATATATTGTATATAGTATTATTAATAAGAAAATTCAATAATCTTCCAAATATCAAACCAACCTACCCCTGTATATTTTTAAAAAAGATAAAGACAGAAAAAAAAGATGGAATAAAATAATATTACAAATATAACCACTCTTGAAAATGTAATTAAAATGTTTAGTAGGAATAAAATAATATTGTTTTTTCAATTCAAAAGTTACTAAATTCTGATCTAACTTCTCATGTTAATCTTGAGATTGATTTAAGGTAAAATTTATTACATTTAATTAATTTACAGGCACTTCCTCTTTAATCTAAATTAATTAGTCTTAATTTATTCAAAAAATATCTAATTAATATAAACTCTAACTAAATAAATGAATTACCTTTTTTAAATCCTTTCTCTTCAAATTTCTTTTGATTTTTTAATTTGAAATAATGTTAAATTTTTCAACTTATTTTATCATTTTACTTATTGGTTTTCGTTTTTCATCTTAAGTTTTTTATCTATTATTATTCTTAGAAACTTTTTATTAATATAAAAAGCTCAAATTTTGTTGGTTACGAAGGAGCTCAAACATTGGCTTTTTGCTTAACTAAGTGTATTAATCTATAAAATTTTACACTCTTCCTCATGTAAAAATAGTGTTTATGTATTATTTTATCTTCAAATAAATATCAAAACAAATAAACTAACAATTATTCTTAAGAGTGAGGAGCAAAATATAAATTGATTGGCTTTTTAATTATTTTTTAGTTAAAGTCATAATAATGGTTACTTAATCATTATTTTAATGATAGCTTAACATTCATTCATGAACTAACTAATAAAAAACCTCATTTCTATTTATTATTTAGCTTAAAATAAACATTTTAAAAACATTCAATTTTTTTATTGAAATTGTTAATATTTTTTAATTCCAAATTTTTAATATAATTTAATAAGAGATAAATAAATATTATTAATAGGAATAATTAAATAGGAGACCAGGGAGTTTATTCCATAGGTTTTAGTTTAGCTCACTGTCATAAAATTTAAACTTTGACACTTTACTTATGGTAAAAATCAACATTTTTTTATTTAAATTTTATTTAAAAAAAGAGAATAAAAGTTAAAAATAATTGAATACTTATTTAAGTTAGAAAAAAGTTCATTTTTTATAGTATTAGTTATTCTTTACTTTTTATATTGAAATTTTACATATATCTGAAGGAGCAGGTCAGTCAAATTTTAATTATTTTTGTTAATACCTATTATTATTTTTTCATTCATTCAAATTACAAAAAAAAATATTCTTTTACTAAAAATGAAAAGGAAAAATTAAATAAATAATTATGGAGCTTCAGAATTGGCTTTTAATTTAGCCCAATGTCCTCAACTGAAAAATCTCTCACTTTACCTTTAGTAAAATTTGTTATTAATAATTTATTGTTTTCTCAGAAAAAATATTAATATGCATTTATTTATTTAGAAGAAAATAAGTAAAGCTTTTTATGGTTTTTTATTATAGATTTAGGTTTTTAAACTTAGCTCTCATTTGATAAATCAATTTTTCCTTGAATTACTTACTTATTTATCAATTCTGATTTTTATTTTTAGTTTTCTTTGTTAAATTCTTTGCTCTTTTCACATTTTTCTTTATTTTTAAAATAAATTTTTTCAATTCAAATAAAAAAAATCATAAAAAATATTTTAGGAATAATTAAATAGCTGATGATGGAGCATAAGGATTAGTATCCTATTTATCCTAATGCTTTAATCTTACAAGCTTGAATCTATACCTTAAGTAATAAATAGTCTCTAAATTCTTTTTAAGTGATTTTTTAGTTTTTAGTTATAAGAAGAGTTCTCCTAAAAATAAAATATTAGCTTTGTGTACTTATCAAAGAAAACATGCAAAATCTTCAAAAAATTAATTATTTGATTCATTTCTTTCTTCATTTTTACTAATTATTCTTTTGCTTATCACTTAAAGTTAGAATTTTATAAGTTGTCAAGGTATATTCGAGCTTAGCTTTAGCTTAGCAAACTGCACAAAACTCTAATCTTTGAAACTTTTTCTTTCGTAAATTTTATTAAATAGTATATATTCATCTAAATATAAATGTTAAAAGAAGGAAGCAAGCAGTTGCTTAGATAGAAAATGCTAATTTGATTAAATTCCTTTTTTTATTATTTTTCTAATTTTTTTCACAAGATAAATTTGAATTATGTTTGGAAAAATTATTATTTTTAAATAATAAAATGTTTTTCTTAAATACAATAGCGATAATTAATTTGGTGATAACGGTCTATCAGGTTTGGGGGCTGGGTTAGCTTAATGCACCAATCTCTCAATTTTGCTGCTTGATCTTTCGTAAAAATGCATTCATTTTTAATTTGTTTTAATTAATAAATAAATCAAAAAAGATCAAAAATTTAAAGGATATATTTTTTTGATTCAAATAATGTTAAGTTTAATATAAAATAGTATTGGCTATCTTATAAAGCAAAAACAAACTGATTTATGTGAAATGAAAATGTTAACCAAACTTTCAATTTTACAAATTTAGTGCAAAAAATGTTTTCTTTTTAATTTAAATTGTATCATTTTAACTCAAAATTTTTTCAACTAAATTTAAAAAGAACAACTGAAATTACTGGCTAAGGAATATCAGATTTGGGTTTTTATTTAGCTCAATGTACTAAACTCTAAAATTTGATACTCTATCTCAAGTAAAAACTGTTTTATTTTTTTATAAATGAATTAAAATTAAATAATTGTTTAGTTTTTTAAGAATAAATAATTACATAATTTAACTAATTTCAATTCTTATTTTCAATATAAATTTAAATTTTTGAATTATCTTTATTCAAATTATAGCTTTTCTATTTATTAAATTGATTTTTTTCAGCTTCCACACTTTATGAAAGATTCCTACTTTTTTTCAATTTATATGAGAAAAATATTTTTTAAATAAATAACAGGAATAATGTTATCGAATATGAAGGAGTATTTACTATGCTTAAAAACATATCTCGCTGTATAAAGCTCTCATATTTAGAATTTTAAATCAGGTAAAAATTATTAATAATAAATATTTTTATATTATTTCTCACATATTTAAACTTATTTATTTATACTCTGTATTTTTTTAAAGATGTTACAGAGCTATTTGTTGATAGATTCATTTTTATTCATTAGTCTATATTTTTACTTCTAATCAATTCATTATTTTTTTTTATAGCAAATTTCTATTTAAAAGCTTAAAATTTTTACTTATTTTTGTACTTCTAGTTTTCACTTTTATATTTTTCCTCCATTTTTCAATTTAACTTTAAAAATATTATTAAAAGGAATGGAAGGACAAGTTATATTTCAAACTAAGATAGTGTATTACTTACAAAAAAACTCTTTAAAGCAAAAAGATTAGTCAAAATAATTAATGAATGATGTATGTATGAATATTGATAAACCAAATATATTAAAATAGTTATTCATTTTACAATATTTAATCTGAAAAAAAATCAAAAAAATCAAAAATAAAAATCATATTCATAAAATAATTTGTTTGTTTTTTTATTTTAAAATTTTTTATGGTACTTGCTTTTAAATTGAAGTTAAAATTTATAGTTTATTTAACTAAAGTTAGTGTATTTTTTAATTAATTAAGTAGTTTGTTTACTTTTTATGAGATTAACAATCAAACTAGAAAAAAAGTTTACTTTAATTTTAAAAAATGAAATAAGTGTGAATGAAAAAAGTGAGAAAAATTATTTTTGTCACCATTTAATTAATTTTGCTTCTATATTTTTAGAAAAAATAAAAAAAATTTAACTTTTACTTTATTTAATAAGTTTCTAAATAAAAATAAATGAAAAGAAAAGTTAATAAATGATTTAAAGTAAATTATATATTATTTATGTTTATATTGTATGATGAAAATTTTGAAACTCGCAAGATATAAAAAAATATAAAATAATAAAGGAAAATAATGTTTTCAATAGTCATATATTGTCAAATTTTTAAGTTTTCTTGCCAAATGGTTAAATGTTTCTTAATTCATGCGATTACCATCATAACTAAAATAAAAACTAACTCCAACAATGCTTTGGTTGTTAATCTGCTTCAGTATGTTCAAATATAATTTAGCAGGATCATATTGACGAACGATTTAAAGCATAGATAACTGAAGAAATTGTAAGTTTTCTAATTTATTTGTGCTTTCAATAATTTCTTTGAAGAATTCAAGGCTCTCATTATCTACTAAAAATTATAATTAAGCATGTTTACTTGATTTGTTTTTGTAATATTTTATTAAATAATTGATGTTGTCTAAGTGATCTTAAACCTTTAATTTAAAAATAAACTTTTTAATTTATTCACACAGAATAAATTATTCATCTTCTTCAGATAACAAGCAATCATTCATCTAAAAGAAATAATTATTTTAGAACAAAAATCCTAAATCTAAAATGAGTTATTTAGGTGAAATAAACTTATTTAGAATATATTTTCTTGATTTTTGATTTATTTCTAAGTAAATGTCTTAAAATTCTTAAAATTTTTTTGAGATCTTAATAATACTTCCGATGCTGACTTTATCATCTAAATCTAAAATGACTGTCAACTTTTCAAGTTTTTCAAGCTTTTAGAAACTTTCAACTATTTCTTGAACATCTTATTCATTTTTTAAATAAACGCTTTCACATTTCAGTGCTAACTAATTAACATGGAGAATATTTAAAGCAATATTGCTAATTAAATGTCCATCAATTTCACTATTAGATTAACTAATAAATGTAATGTCTAATTCTTGAATTTTATTCAAGAATTTATAAGAATTAATTTATTGAAGCTATTAATTAAAGCACTGATAAGGACATCTTATTTTTAAATTGGTTAGCTCTGTTTAATTTTTTAAAATGTCTATCAAATCAACATAATTGCTAGAATTCTTCTAATCTTCTACGCTAATATAGTATTAAGGTGAGTAACTAATTTTACCTGAGGGAATGTAATTAATTTCTAATTGAAGTATCTAATCTGTAAAATTGTTTGTAAAATAATTCCAAAAATCGAAATCATCTTATCTTCCTTTGAGTATTCTAAAATATTTTATACTTTCTAGTTATTTATTTGTATTTTTATATTTCTTTAAAATCGTTTCAAAAAAGTTAGAAATTCTTTGCTCCAAAATATCTAGGTCTTCAATTACAATAAAATCCTATAACAAGCTATCTTTTCTTTAAATACATAAAGAATCAAATTGTTGAGGAGTAAACTTGGCATATCCCATTTTAAATGAATTTTATTTCCCCTAAAATAGATAATTAAAATTGACTGAGGGGAATTGTAATTGATAATATTGCAATTCTTCAAACAACTCAATTATTTTGTTGCCCTTTAAGAATAAATTTAAAATGTTCAACTCTAAATTTTAGATTTCACTTTATTTTTCTAGTAAAGTTTTAAAAATTTTAATGTCTAATTAGTCATTATTTCCTTCACTGTTACTATTTGAAGCCTAGTCTTCAAAAATTAATGATAAATTCTTTATCTTATTTTGGTAATTGATCAAAGGAGAAATCTACTTTTCAATTTAGTTAACTTAATATTATTTAAATGCAAGTTGAAGGTGAGTTGGTTAACATTATTCTAGAAAATCATTTAATAAATCATTTTCTCCTTTATCAAATTCGACATTCAAATAGTTATTAAAAAGTGTATGCATTTGATCTCCTTTTTTTCTTGATTCTTCAATTGAATAGGATTCTTCCACCAATCTATCTAATATAAATTGATTTACACTTTTCTTTTCATGTGTATATACCACAGATGCCTTTCTTAAAGAGCTCATTTTTGCTAATTGTTAGTAAAGTTGAGAGTAATCTTTTAGAGAATCCTATTTAAAAGGCAAATCTAATTTGAAATTTACAATATCTTTTTACTTTTACAAAACATTCAACAAATTAAAATGTTCTTTTTACAAGAGCATATTCAAAGAATCATCACATTTTAATTCCAATTCTTTCAAGCAAGAATGACTTGTCAAAAGATTTTATATTTATTAGAGATCTTCTGATCTTAATCCCAATATAATTTGAATAGAAAATAAAACTTTACTTGACTAAGAATACTCAAAAACATCTTTTAATTGAGAAATAACATTAGCATTGTAAGGATTTAAATTTTGTTTAAATGCAAAGCTTTTCAAATGAGAAGAATCCTTTGTAATAGCAGAAACTCTTTAAACCAAAGATAAATTAACTACTCTGCGTAATAAATTAATTGTGATTTCCTTGATATTTTTAGAATGTGCAATTTTAGTAACAACATCCTCTATTTTTTATTCTACTCCAGCTTTGAAATAGTTTCCATATATTAACAAACTGAATCTTTTTATTTAAGCATCTTATAAACCCTCCAAAATGTTTTCACTTTAATTTGCGGGATATCTATGAAAATCCAAAGCAAACTCTTCAAGCTTAGGCAGCTTTTTGAATTTGCTAATCAAATTGTTGAATTCATTTTCATAGATTTTTAATTTTGCCATGTAAATTATTTTAATGAGAGTGAGCTCTTTTAATTTAGATATTTTCGATGCCAATGACATAAAGCCTATCTTCCTAACATTCACAAACTTATGAAAAGTTATTTCTAAACTTTTAGCATTCTTAAATTTCTCTATCAGCTTAGACAGTTGAAACATATCATTGTAGCCAAAATTCAATTTTAGAACTTTAATACTCACATTAATTACAAAGTTTTTGAATAAATCTACTAACTTGTATATTTTATTCATCTTTTCCTAGTTTATGCTACTGACAAAAGTGAATTGAAATTCACTATAATCTATTTCACTAATTTAGCTTTTCTAATTCTTTGATATAGTAATGAGTAGACCATCAAGAGAATCTTCCATTGAGTAGGATTAGTTTTCTGTTATCAATTATTTTAGAACTTCATAATTAGATTCATTATCAGAAAAGTCTAATTACAATTTTTTAAATTCAAGCTAATTTTTGTAATTATTAAGAACCTTTTGATCTGGATTTTTTTTTTGGTTTCCAATTTCCATCTTTCTTTCTTATTTGCAAATCTCTTTTTTAATTTCTTAAATTAAATTAATAAATTATAGACCTAGATCTTTACCATATAAATTGAAAGATAAAAGAATAATTAAAACTGATTCTCAAATTAATTAATAAAATCTTCTTTTACGCTTTATCCTTTCTTGCCAACTACAAATCGCTTGAATCCCCTAATTGAGAAAGTATAAAATTAAATTTTATATCTGATATAATCAGTAACTCATTCCTCAAATAATCACTTTCCAAATAAAATTTAACTTTATCAATATAAATAGCACTGGATTTAAAATCATCTCAAAATAGAATTTTATAAATAAAACTTGTAATAATAAATATGTAATAAAATATTCAATCATAGTTAGATGATAATCAAATGAATTTTAAATTATCGAAATATCTCATTTATAGACAGACATAGCATGAATTAAAATTTTTAAATTAATAACAAAAGAATTAATAAATGGACCAAAAATAGTTAACTAAAATGATAAATAACTACATAATCTAATATGAAAAGTAATGCTAAAAGATTAATAAGTCTAAGTAAATAATAACATAATCTACAATGATTTAAAAAAATGAACTAAAAGACAATAATAATATTTTTATAAGACAAACAGTTTACTTCCTTAAAAAATTAATAATCAGCAAATATCTGGCTATTAACTACTGCAATAAAAATTAAATCAACAAGTTGCAATACTCAACGAAATATTTTACCACAAAAAAATTTATAAAAAGAATTATTCTATAAAAATTTAGAGGGCGTAGGATCTCTTTCTTAATGGGGATTGACATTATATTTAAAATAATTACAATAAATCATATTTTATACAAGAAAATAATCTTTAGCTTTGAGAAATATTTTTGTTTAAAAAATGTTCTTTTTGTTTTTTGAAAAGATTTTTCAAACTTTTAGTGAACAAGTAATAAAGAGAGATTATTTCATTTCTAATAAAAGTATATTTATTTCAGGACAATTAATTTTATTCGCTTACTTGAGAGATTTATTATTTTAAATATCAAAATAGAAAATAAATAGGATTCTCAAAAAGAAATTTTTTGATGAAGTCAACATAATATAATAAATTTAATTTTAGCAATGAATGAGAAAGAAGTCAGTATAATTGTTTTTCTTAAAAATTAACAAATCTTTATGAAATATAAGTGGCAAAATATTATTTTTAGTCTGAATTTACTAACTTTTCAAAAATAACCAAAAATAACAGAAATTTTAAATAAGTTATAAAATACAAGAATTGTTTATAAAAATATTGGTTTTGTTAATCAACAAAAAGGCAACATTATTTTGGACAGAATATTTAAAATAAGCAACATTTGTTTTAAAAATAAACAAAGAATATCCTTTAATAACTCAATTTTAGTAAGTAAGCTTAGTTAATGAAAAACAAAGAGATATTAAATTTAATTTTTTTGTTTGAGAGATTAAATTAGATTTATCTACATATGAATATAAAAAATAGATATGGTTCTTTCTTTGTTTTTTAGTTAATTTGATATATTGAAATACTTAATTATTTAAATAGAGGCATGAATATTACATGGTTTATACCTAAATAATTGTATATTAGCTTGCATTATGAAGCTCATTATATGATTTGACTGTTAAATTCTTCGTTAATTTTCTTTTCTTTGAGGAAAGCATGAACAAAATCTTTATAGTTAACTAATTCTACATTCTTATTTACATTATCTACAAGTTAGATTTCTTCTTTAGGTTCTTTTATTTCTCTAACCATTTATAATTCTACTTTGGGGTAGGTGCTCCAAGTTAAGGGTGTCCATTTGCCTTTAAAGTTAAAAAATTAAAGAATTTAAAATGATTTCAATAAAAAAGATTTAACAACACTCATCTATTGATTGATAGAGTTTAAAATTAGATTGAATTCAAGAAAAGCTAATTAAATTAAAAGTGTTTGTTTATTTATTAGCATGCTTAAATCTTATCAAATCGTATAAAAAAAATCTTATTTAATCAATTCTTACCTTAAATTGAGGGCTTGGAGGTGTAAAGTTTCTTACCAGCAAAAGGAAGAGCCTTTCTGCCAACTATAATTAACAAAAAGAAAATATTTCAGTTAAGTAGAAAACGCAATCAAAAATAAATAAATGAATCAATCATTCATTCATTAATATTTATATTGATTTAATTCTAAGAATATTCTCCGAAATAAAATATTTTGAGATAGGTAAATAAATTACATGATTATCTAACTCTATTGAACTCATCTAAAATTTCTTCACCTTCATAATTCTTTAATGAAACATCCTTAACAAAACCATTTATATATTAAGCACTTAAGAAGGGGTGCTTATTTCTTCTCATGATAAATTCAAATTAGATCTATGGATTCTTAACCATGAATTCCTTAACTGTCTCGCTATTCAAGAAGTCTCTAACACCCTTGCTACTACCTTATAAATTTCAATCAAAAGCCATTAATCTTCTGCTATTACCTATATATCTAATGAATTTATTTTACCTCCGAAATCGCAAAACTAAAGCTGAATTTTTCTCAACTAGAAAACACCTCTTGAACACATTTATATGCTAATTTATTATTTAACTTAATTATTTTCTTTTTAATTTAGTTATCTAAATATAAACAAATCAATTCACAAAAGACCTTATCTACATACATACATCTATTTCCTTTACTATGTATCTTTGAATACTAACTCACTCAGCAATATTCTTTATTATTAACTAAAAAAATATTGATCTTTTTTGATTGCTTGCTTCCTCACCTCTGATAAATTTTAAATTGGATATTGTTTTTTATATTCGAATATTCTTCATAAAAATCAAATTAGAATTATTATAAAATTTATTTTTTTTATTTTTTTAAATGAAATTATTTAAAAATAATATGCACTGTTCATGCAAAAATCAAATAATCCAGTAAGTAGAATTAATTGAAAATAGAAAGCCTCGAATCACATATAATAAAACTAAGAACTAGAAAGGGTATTTATTAAGCCAATAGAATATCAATTCTATATAAACTTAATTAAATACTTCTCCTCAATATTTTAAAAATTTCATCTATCAAATATTTCCATAGATAAAAATTATCTTAAGCTGATTTTAATACAATTTTAACATTCCAAAAAATCTATTTGATCTTGAAAATTCAAAAAAAAATGAATCAGAAAAGGTATCTATCACTAAAAAATTTAAATGTTTTTGTTTTCATTTACATTGAATTTAATAAAAATTTGTTTTGTTATTCAATAACTTTTCTTTTTTAAAGCCTCAATCAAAAAATCTCAGCCTGAAAATATTTATTAAAGCCTCAAACAAAAGCTTTCAAGAAAAAAATACATTTTGATCAATCAAAATATATAATAAATAATTTTATTTTTTTAAAATAATGAAAAAAAGAAATATTTAATTTACTTTCAGAATAAATCTGAAGTTGGTTTTATTTTTTAAGAATTTTTGTTCACATTAAGTTTAAATGAAGATTGATTAAGAGATAGAATAGATAGTTTTGAGATTACTTTTAGATTATTTAAAAAATTAAAAGAATGTTTATGAATAATATGAAGAACAGTAAAATAAGCATTTTGTTTTATTTAATATTTAGGCTAGCTCAAAGTTTAGGTTGTTATTTTTCAGGATAATCACACTTGATGATAACTTTTCCTGTGTTATCACCACCGATAAGACGTCTAAGACCACGAGGAGCAGAGTCAAGACCATAGAGAACATCTTCTGTGTGTTTAAGTTAATTCTTAGAAATAAGATTACCAAGATAGGCAATAGCTTCTTTGTATCTCTTAGCATAATCCATAACAATAAATCCTTACATTAAACCTTTCTTAATAATAAGTCTTTAGTAATTCTTTAAGGCATATGGCTTAGAGGTATTATATCCAGAAATAGCTCCACACATAACGATTCTGCAGTGATCTCTGACTAGCAACAAGCATAAATCCAAGATTTCACCTCCTACATTATCAAAATAGACATCAATACCTTTAGGACAATATTCCTTCAATTTCTTAAAGATGTCATCTTCCTTGTAATTGATACACTCATCAGCTCCCAAACTCTTGACGAATTCACATTTATCCTTTGATCCAGCCATACCTTTTTTTTATAAAAACATTCATTTTAATATTTTTTTACAAATTTTTTTTTTCTTCATAAACAAAAATTTGGTTTTTTTCTATCTACTTTTAAGCTCCAAAATAATTAAAAAAATATATTTAAAATGAACTAATTGATTTCATTTATTGTTATTTATTTTTATTTCGAGTGATTAATTCTACTTATTAATTGTTTGTAAAAGAATTAATTACCAATAACTCTAGCACCAGCTGATTTAGCGAGTTAAACGGCAATTTAACCAACTGCACCTGCAGCAGCACTAACAACTACAGTTTCTCCTTTTTGGGGTTTACCAATATCAAACACACCAAAATAAGCAGTAAGACCGTTTGTTCCTTTTATTAAAAATAATTTATATTATTTATTGAATAATGCTTTGATTTTTCTTACCTAAAACTCCTAAGAAATGTTCAGGTTGAGGATATTCCTTGGGGATTTTCATTAATCCTCTACGGTCTAGAATTAAATATTTTTACCATTTCATTAAACCTAAAACTAAATCTCCCTTATTGAGATCAGGGCTTCTTGAGAAGATAACTTCACCGATGCAACTAGCAGGCATAACATCTCCAGGATTAACAGGGTCCATATAAGTTTTAGCACCACTAATCCAAACTCTCATACTTGCATCAATTGAAATGAATTTAACTCTAACAAGAATTTAATCAACTTTGACTTCACTCTCAGCAGGAGGCTTTCCATAAGTGATTTAAAAGCAATCTTTCTCAGGATATTCTTTTCCAGGACGTGATTCAAGTACAATTTTAACGTTGTATTCCTCTTCCATTTCTAAATGCGCTATTTTTTATGGCTTATTTACTTTCAAATAATAACTTTTGTAAATTTATAAAGTATATTTTTATTACTAATTTGATTGATCGATTCAGCAAGCAATTTAAGAATTTAAGATTTTTTAATAAATCTTATCTGATATCAATAAATCTTATTAAGAGACAATGACGTAGTTTTTGAGTCAATTTAATACAATTCTAGATCTTTGCAAATTGTTCTAATTTAAGTAAACATAAAAGAAGTGTCAGCCTAAAAAGCTTTTTATTTAGTAAAAATCACAATAATTTCTTTCAATTCCAAGACAGGTTAAATTCAACATTTACTTTTACATTAAATTTTAACTCAATCTACTATTAATTTTCATTTCTAATCAAAACTAATAAAATATATAATTCATTAAATGAGCATAATTTTTTTAAAAAAATTAAATAAATTAATTAATCCAATTTTTATCATTTGATAAATCAGTCTTTTAAGTTTAATTTATCAAAAAAAATAATAAGAAGATTAAATAATTTAATTGTTTAGAATATTTTCAATTAAAGTCTAATATTTTTTATAATATATAATTTTCAATATGAGTTTAATTTTACAGTTTGTTGGTAACTACTTTAATTATTAGTGTAAGCTTAAATTGATAGATATTTATTTAAATATGATGATGTATTTTCTAATCAATTTTGAAAAAACAAAGGATTTTAATGAAATATCTAACAAGATTAAAAAAATATAAAACTTAGATTTTACAAAAATTTATAAAGTCTAATTTAAATATCTATCTTCTATTTAACTATTCATACATTAGAAGTTTAAGCATTTCTTATCATCAATTCCTATTTTATCAAAACTGTGATTTGAAATTTCATAATAATTTATTTTATTAATCCATAATAAATATTTCTTAAATCCTATTTCATCAATCAAAACAGGGCTTTTTAATTTTACAATAACTTTAAAGAAAATAACTAAGACTAATTTATAAGAATGGACAATAAGTTTATTAGGAAATTGATAGCAAGTAGTGAATGTATCCATAATTAAACTTCTTGTTAATTTTTCTAAAATAATTTATGTGTCTGTTGAGGTTTGTTTAATAAACCTTTTTTATTGATTCGAGTAATAAGTAAATTTAGTAAATAGTAATCAAAAATATTTTTTATTTAAATATAATAATAGTTCGTATGTGTAATATAAGCTAAATAATATTATAAGGAAAATTGAAGCAGTATCTATATTGTTTTAAACAGATAAAGTCACTACACTGCCAACTAAGCATGCTATAGAAACTAAATAAAAAAAGAAATAGCCTGAAGTTTTAGCAAGCTATTTAATGTAGATTTGTAGCTCTTTGAATCTTAAAAGGTTTTTTAGGAAGGGCAGATCAAAGAT
Source organism: Tetrahymena elliotti 4EA (assembly GCA_000231825.2). Lineage (NCBI taxonomy): Eukaryota > Ciliophora > Oligohymenophorea > Hymenostomatida > Tetrahymenidae > Tetrahymena > Tetrahymena elliotti. The sequence goes on from JH720298.1 coordinate 1,584,726, forward strand.
AATGTTAAAAATTATGTTAAATCCCACTAATGAAGTGAAAATTCCATTAGGAATGGCTTAAAAGATTTACAGGGTTAATAGAATTCTATGTTCATAATAGGGTGTAACTTTCAAAATGAGGGCAAATACAGACATCAAGTGACCTAAAGTAATTATCAAGAGCATATTAAATAACCCAATAAATTTTAAAAGATTTAACCAAGAGAGATTATCTTTATTTGAATTGAAATTATTAAACTAGTGATAAACTTTCGAGTGAATATTCAATTATAAATTTACTCCCTACCCTGCCAATATGCTTTTTCTTACAACACTAGCTCTTTTATGATAACCCATTCTATTATTAGTAGAGCTGTGATTGCCATCTTCTTTGCTGTTGTGAATGACTACACTTTCATTGTTTTTTGTATGAATACCCTGACTTAATTATTGATCAAAATCTTAATTATCATGTATGTGTTTTATGTCATTTTTATTTTCTTGTCCTTGCCTCTCATGCTTGAATTCTTAAAGGTGTCTCTCTCCAATCTCATCATCCTTTTCATGAAAAGTGAGAATCGAACTACTTTTACGTAAAAGTGTAAATATTTTGATCATGGCTACTGCATTTAAAAAGCCAAAAAGACCAACTGATACAAAAAGAGCTATCTTAAGAATGAACTGGCCATCAGACTAGGAACTGAAATCACCAATGGCAAAAATATGAACAAATGCACCAGCAATTTAGAGCAAGTAAGCATAGAAATAAATTTAACTTTTAAACTTTTCATACTTTGAATTTTTCAGATATCTTTTGAATTTGATATCGCATCTTAAATCAAAAATCCAAAAGCCATATTCTTCTTCTTTTTTCATTAATTAATATAACTAACAAACTTATATTTCCTTATTCAACTTCTACTTTTTTGTAAATTATTTAATTTTTTTGGTCACTTTCCATCTCAAATCTAAAAAAGCTTTTCAATTTTTCTAAATTTTTGAAAATCCATTTAAAGTATCTAAATACAGAAAAATTAAAATAAAAATAAATGTCAAAAAATCGATTCATTATTCAAACCATATGTTAATGTTTGTTTCCTTTAATGTTTTATAGAAATAATAAAATATTCAGTATATTTATTAATCATATTAGTTCGTTTTTAATGTTAAATAAATATCATTGAAAAAATATTCATTTTGACTTCAAATAAGTAAATACAAACACCTATTTTATTTAAAAATAAATCAATTGCTTACAAAAATCATCATTTTGAATTATTCAAACTTTCTTTTTAGCTTTAAAAAAAATTCTGAATTTATAACCTAAAAATAGATTTAAAAAATCATTTTAAATAAAAAGTAATAAAAGAAATAATTCTATTATTCACAATTTTAAATAAAAATAAAAAAATTGAAATATTTTTTTTGCAAATCAAGTCTATTCAATAAATTACTTTTAAATTTAGAAAAATATTAAAAATGAAACTTGCTTTTAGTCACAAAAGAATCAATCTTAATATTATTCATGCTAATATTTATTCTTTTTCTTATTACTCATTTCTTTAAGTTTATTTAAATGACTAAAATCTATGAATCCAAACTTTACAAAATGAATTATTTTTTAATTTAAAATTTATCAAAAAAGTTATTTCAAATGATTATTTGTCAATTAATCTTATTAATTAATCTTATTTTTTACTTTCTAAAGAAATGTAATAAACATTCTTTTAAATAAATAAATAATTCACTAAGCAATTACTCAGTTAAAATTGCAAAAATCAATAATCTTAGCAAATAGGTATTTCTAGTAAATATCTTAGTTTGAAAAGAAAAGCTCTATCATATTTAAAGAGTATTTTTTTAAATTCTTCCTTTCTTAAACCCAAAAAAATTTAAGTTTTCATTTTAAATAAAAAAGATGTCATAAAATGATAATAGAAAAAATTTGAACAAATTTAATTTCATTTTTAGTTTAACGTCATATGGTCGAGTTTTATTTAAATTTTGGTTTGATTAAAAAATTTAAGGTAATTAATTATCTTGGCTAAAACAGTAAAAGGGGCTCAAATACTTTATGAAATCCGAGATAGTATAGTGGTTAGTATTCCTGCCTGTCACGCAGGAGACCCGGGTTCAATTCCCGGTCTCGGAGCTTTTTTATTTTTGATGAAAAAATATATGATGAAAAAAAGAAGCTTTAAAATCAAAAACCAATTTATGAAAAAAATGAATATTTGTCTAAAAAAGTAAATTAATTTAAAAAATGACAAAATTAATTTGAAAAATTAATATAAAATAATATAATGAAATTTTTATTTTGCTTATTAAAACAAAAACAAATAAAAATATGTAACCAATGTAGATTTTTGTATTGAAAAGTCATTTTAGAATTAGGAAGATTTTTGATGGAATATTTTCAGAAATTGGCTTAGTTACAAAATTCTGGTCAGGGTGTAAATTTCCTAATCTACACAAAGAGGAAATTAACTGAGGGAAGGCAAAGGAAATCTTTGTTTGTAATATGCTTAAAAAGATTTTTAGACTTATTTGCTAAGAAAATGAAAAATTAGAAATGAAATAAAGTATTTTAGGAATGAGATAAATGGGGATGATCTTTTTTAAGTTAAATTTATAAAGGAAATAAATAAACAGTTTTTTTAAAATACGAATTAGAGTATATGTGATTGATTATTAAGGCAATTTTGTTCGATTGCTTTGAATTATATAAACTGAAAGATCTTTTTATCTTTTAAGTAATCTTTATTTTATATTGATATATTTTCATATTATTTTGAGATCATATGAAGATAAAGAGGACAAATGTTATCATTATTAAGGTTAATACATACATGTTCAAAGATACCCATAATTTGGTTGCTTAGTATAATTGTGTGATTATAGAAGTATCTGATTCTTGAGAAACTACATAAGCTATTATAATATAGAAGTAACTAAAAATACACGTTATTGCGATGCTAAAATACTCTTTTAGGAATATCATTAGAAAGACCATTGAAATTAGATGAATTACAGCTAAGCCAATTTAAATGAAAAAATCTTTTTAAATATTGAGAAACGTGTAAATTATTATAAGAAATACATCTCCGCTTATGTATGATAAAAACATTATTGGCAGGTTGATTAACTTATAATTACTTTAAAAAAAGCAATGAGAAAATACATAAAGATATCCCTAGCTCAAGAAAGAAAACAAAAAAAATATAACCATAGACTATTTTGTTTTCTCTTAATAATAGTAGAATCTTATGAAGCAGCAAAACGATATTATTAAAGCGATACTAAATCCTATGTATTCATTATGTATCTAATCATTTATAGTGGGAACATAATTCATTGTCCCAAGAACTGCTAAAACAATCAAGCAAAAAATCAAAAACAGTGAAAAACTTATCTTTCTATTTTTATACCAATATATTTGTTAAGAATATCGTCCACTCATATTAAAGCTACTTTAGTTGATTGAGTTTTGTTGATTTTATTTATCATTTAGCAATAGATAAGAAATATTTTGCTAGGCAGGTTAACAACTATTTCTTTGTGAGTCACTCACTTGATTATTTTCTTATTTCTCATTATCAATCAGATGTTAATTAGAATTTCTATCAATAAGATTTTTCTCTAAAGACATCCCAGATTTTCTGAAAAATTTGTAATAATTAACATTAATAATAAATTATTTAATTGTTAATTAATATAATTGTCAATCATCCACCTAATCTCTTAAATGTTGCCTATCTTACTATCTCATACTTTATTTTTTATTGATTTAATTAACTAATTATAACCTTTTTAATTTAAATTCAAACTTCTGCTCATTTATTTCATAATCAGTAACTATTTTGATCAAATTTTTGATATCTTTGTTTTGTAAAATTTTTTCTTATCAAAATATAAAAATGAAACAAACAATTATTATACTATTGAACTCTAAATGATGATATTATTCCTATTAATATTTTCAAAAATAAAAAATATTAGATTTTCAATTAATTCTTTTGAAAAGACATTTAACCTCTTTTACTAACTTTCATCTCAAATTTTAGTTCATCTAAAGCTTAAAATTGAAAAGATTCATATATATTTATGAGCTCAAATTATAAAAAAAGTAAATATAAATAAGTCTTTTGTTAATAATTAAAGTTCTTCATATTAAAAATAATTATTAATTAAATGAAGTTTAAATCAATTTTTTTTTTTAGTATTTTTGATAATAGATGATGAAAGTAAAATTATCATTCTTATGTTTATTTAGAAATAAATTCTTTTTATTATAACATACAGCAAAGATTTAACTTTTTATCAAAATTTGAAAATAAAATAAGATAATTAATTTTAATTTTAATGATAATTATTTGAAAAAAACATTAGCATAATTATTTTAATGAAAAATATATTTTATGATTATCTGATAATATAATTTTTGAAAAATAAATTGTTAGAAATGTAAGCAGAATTAATGATGTAACCAAATTAAAACTTTACATTAATTAATAAAGATAATAATATTTGATTAATCTAAAGGAAAATTATTTTATGATATGTTTTCAACAAAAATAAGATGAAAATAAATACAAAAAAGGTAAATAAAAATAGTTGTAAAAGGATATAAATTAGGGATAATATCAGACTACTAAAATTGATAATCTTAAATTTTAGTAAGTAAGTAAGTATCTTAAATAAAAATGTAATAAAATTTTTGAAAAACAGCCAGCTTGTTAATTTGGTTTTGACAACAGAAATCAATTAGAAATTTGTACAGTTGTTGAACGATTGATTGATAGAATGATAAGAAAGATCATGCGACTTAAGTCATATGCATCTTTTGATAAAATTATGTATTAAATTAAAATATCAGAGAACAGCAGAAGTTAATTTTAAAGTAAATTCATTTAAATCTTGAATAAACTATGAAAAAAACAAGACAGATAATTAGAGTTTTACTTATATTGCTTTTGATATAGCAAACATACACTAAGTCAACTAAGAAATGGAGATAGAAGGTAGATTAATCTGTAAAGCTAACTTAAACGGCATCCTTAGTAACTGACGACATTAAGCAAAAACTAACTTAAGCTAATGATAAATTACATCAAGCTAGTTTAGGTTAGATCGAAGCAGAAAAGACATTGCTTACAGCAATAAAAGAATAAACGGAAGCATCATAAAACTTGGTTCAAGCTGATAATGAATTTTAGTAAGTTATTAACGAAGCTTTAAATGCATCTAAAATCTAGTTGGATTTATACAACAAGCTATTTACTAAAATTAATGATGAGAGAAAAAAGAGAACTAAATCTTAAGCTCATTTGGATACAGTTGCATTAAATTCTGCATTAACAGCATAAAATGCTTGGTAAAATTTGGTCTTAGCTAATTAACATTTTTAAGAAGCTCAAAAATCATTAAGCTCTATCAAGGCAGACTGCGAAAGAGCTTAAATAAATTTATATTCACTTTATGGGGGATTGGCTCCTATCCAAAATGAAGAATAGTAGGAATAATAAGAAAATATGTAGTAATTAAAAGAAGAGGCTAAATAAAACTACATTAATTCATAACAATAGTATTAAGAAGCCATTTACAATCTCCAAAATGCCTAATCATAGCTTGTAGAAGCTTCAAATAAAGCTATTCTCATGCAAAAAGAAGCAGATTATGCTGCAGAGAAAGCAAATAACTAAAATGAAGATAGAAGCTAAAAAAAATCTAAAAAAGAACCTAAAAAAAAATATTTTAAATAAAAGATTTGAAAATAATTTATGTTAAAAAGTAATTCAATTTTATAGCCAACAAACTTTCTCTAATTCATCTTTTTTAAATTTATTTTATAATTTCTTTCATGTTCCTAACTCAAATTTTTAAAAATTGATAGACAACAGAATAGTACGCTCCAAAAAAAATTATTAAATAATAAATGTAAACTAATTAATCTCTATTTATTTTTTTTTCTGCATGTTAAGATTCTTATCATCAAAATTATGATCAAATGCAAATGGATATTTTTTAATAAATATCATTTATTGAATAATTTTTAAAATATTATTTAAATTTAGTAAAATAATCGATAAATTTTTCAATCTAATTTTTAATGTTAGCTTTTTCAAAAAAATTTCCTTCAAAGAATTCAATTTTCATATTTTTTTTTCATTTAGCTTCTATTATTCATATTAAAGTTAATTGACAATTCATCATTTTTTTGAGGAATAATTTAGAAATTTTTAAAGGTAATAACATTAAACAATAATTTTTGTGAGGTTTACTGAAGAATCACAATGAGCATTCTTTAACAAAATAATTTATCCAAGATTAAGAGATAGACTATTAAGAATATTTATTGATTGGTTTAGATTCCAGTAATAAGTAGAACATAGAAATTTGAATTTTCGATTCAATAAATCAAAACATTTTAAGGAATCTAATTTAATGTATTAAAAAAAAGACAGTAAAAATTGAAGATATATGACAATATTAGGATTAAAAAATTTCTTAAAATTGAATTTATGATGATTATTATAAATTAAATATTGCTGCCGTGTTTTTTAATTATGAATATTTAGTATACTGTATACAAATATACTTAAAAAAGGAAAGAGAGTATATATCTACTTTAGAAATGCTTGTGTATGTCCTATGAGGTCAATTATAGATATTTGAATGGGTGATGAATATGAATTAAAATTAATATTTTAAAATTACAATTCAATTAATTTAAAAAACTGTTTGATTAAAATGTAAAACTTGGATCTTATCTTGTGTTAGAAATATCTAAATGCTAGTTTTAATAAAATTATCATTCATTTTAGAGTGAAGCCTTATATCCATTCTTTTTTTCTTAAGAAAATTTTTGAAATTGTTAATTTTTACATACCCCATCCTCTATTTCTGTATTATATCTACCTCACCCACCCACTTTACAGAAAAAATCTCAAATTAATATTAAAAAATTCCTAAAAAAGAGGAAGAATTGCTTTTTAAATTAAATTCAAATTAATTTATTTAACATCTAATAAATATATAGCTTGAAAATAAATTTATCATAACTAGTATGAAAATGCAAAAAAAAAAATTTATAATTGGATTTATCATTAGTTTTTTATCTCTTTGATGCAAATAGAAACCAATCTTTTTGATCTTCTACGCATCTATCTATACAGTTTCTTTTAAAACCAGTAACTAAATCCAGCTTATCTATTTAAACAAACAAATCAAATTAAAAATAATTTATTTGTCAAGTAAAAATTTAGGATTTTACATTATGTAATAGATAACCAATTTATTTAGATTTTTTTATGTAGATAAATCTTTTGAAAAGGTATCAACAAAAGCCACAATGCTTTCTCCTAATCTTTAATTTAAAAAAATCATAATTTCTATTTAAAAATATTTTAAGTTTTAATACTTGATTTTCAAACTTAACTCAATCAAATCTGAATCTTTTAAAATTCTTGATAAATCTTATTTTTCTAGGTAGGCTCTATTATTCAAAAATTATTATATTGAATAATTAAATTATAATAATTGTTCAAAAATTGCTGAATTAAACTAGAAAAAGATATTTATTTACTCTTGATTTCCAATATGTAAGAACTCCAAATACTTCATCTAAGAAATAATTTACAAATGAAAGTCTAAAACAGTTTCCATAGCTCTAAACTAATTCTATCTGTAAATTTAAAGAGTTTGAATCCAAATTCTCTATCAATTTTCATAAAAATTACCCAACATCAAAATAGAATAATCTTAAATTATAAATGCCTATTAGGGATATACACAGTTATTCAAAAGCTTGAGTATCCATTTCACATTTGCTTAAGATAAAATAGAACAATAAAATTAAAAATTTAATTATTTTAATAAATCAAAATGTTACTTTAAATTAAGTTTCAAAGATTTTAGATCACTTAAAGTGTAAAGCAATAATACTATTTCTTATACACCTTTATGCTTAAGTGGATTACCTCTATAATTTATATTTATTCAAATTTATGAATCAAAAAATAAAAAATACTTTAAGTTTAAAGAAAAATATTGAATTTTTTTCAGCTTCGATAAGCACTCATAGATTAAATGAGCTCCTTAAAAATTAACCCCTGTATTTCTAAAATAATAATTTGAGTTTTACTAATATATCTCATTTAATAAAATCTTAACTGAAGTCCTAAAGAAAGCTATCTCATTTAGCTTAGACAAGACAAGCTTGAAAGAAAATCTTTTAATTCTAAAATTTGTAACTCATTATTTCTTTTAAATAAATATTTTTATAATTATTATTTTATGGCTGCTCAATAAAAGTTAGAATAGGAAAAAATTGTAAATTTCTTCTTATTTTAATAACAAAATCTGATCTTCTTTCTTTCTACATATTTAGTTGAAAATTTTAAACCAAATAGTTAAAAAATGTATTAATTATTAAAATCTGATTTACTTAAATTATATGTCGAAATACTCAATTCTTTAACCAGTTCTCAAAATTTCATTAAGTAATTTTAAAGCATGTTTTTACATAGAAAATGGCCTATTCAAAAATATATATTAAGTAGTTGGTTTTAATTAATATAATTTTACTGAAATTTAATGGTCAAGTATTTTAGGTTTTTATATTGATCATATTAAAAGACATTTTGTAAAGTAATAAACTGCAAAATTTGATCACTTTTATAGATAAAACAAAAAGATATCTTTAATCAATTTGTTAAATAATGTCACACTCCTTTAGATCTAATTTTAGTTTTTCTATTTAATTTTGATCATCCTTTTAAATTTTAAGTAATTAAAATTATTATTTCAAATTTTACATTTTTATTTTACATCTATTTAACAATTACTTTCAATGCTTAAATTATTTTAAGACATTTTATTTTTATTATTCTTTCTTTATGATTGAAAAAAAAAATTAATTAGTATCTTAATCAATATATATTTGACATTCTTTATTATTATGATGATTTTTTTACCTCTCATTGTTTTTCTTTATTAGAGAACTTTAAGGACTTATCATAATTTTATTTTTGTATTATTTTTTAGTATGAAAAGTCTTAAATATTTATCATGTAATTTATTAAATAAAAATTTCTTCATAACAATTTTGAGGAAATGATCATTAAATACAAAACTTTTATACTCCGAATTCATAAGTGAATTCAAAGAATTTTTATAATTTTTTTGTTATTTTATTTTCTTCTTTTTTTTAGAAGTATTTTTTAAAATAAATTTTAATTAAATGAGATAAAATAAAATGAATTATTTGGTTGATTTTCAATTTAATATTTTTTTTAGTTAAATTTTTGAATGATTGAAATAGAATATTTAAATTTTTTGCTTTTTGTTAATTTGTTGATTTGGAGTAAAATTTTTGAGAGATAACACTTTTATATAAAAAATTATCTTATTTTTTGATTATTAATTGAATGAATGAAGATTTATTTATTAATATTATTGAAAAAAAATTAGTTAGTATCTTTGGTATTAGTTTATTAGAATTTACACTTAGTTATTATATTAGCTATGAACATTAGTTTACTCTAATGCTTAAAAGAATAGGAGGAATATGATCGCATTCTCAAGAAAAAAAGTTAAGGAAATTTGTGCCCTTCTGATTATGTATAGATAAATTCTGTTTTTTATTAGCTAAAATAAAAATATGATCATAAGCATTCAATATCTGCTTTAATAAATGCTCATAGTGATTTAGATAATTTGAGATTATTAACACTAAACATAGCTGAGTTTACAGAAAAAAGATTAGGATTACAATAATTAGAAAATATCATAACATCGCAAGATGTAAAAGGAGATGTAGATATTATATGTTTAACTGAAATACTTGCTGAGACATGGAATTAGTTTATTACTGAGCTGATTTCAAAGAAAAAAAAACCTGAAAAGTAATCAACAATCGAATTAAATGGAGTTGTTTATGATTGTTTTATAAATTTTTCTAAGCCCGTCTCTAAACGTAGTAAAGGAAAAAATAAAATAAAGTATTTAAAAAATAATAACACAGCAGGATGTGCTGTATTAGTCAGCAAAAAATTTAAAGAGAGACCTCATACAGTTATGTTTGATATGAATCCCTCATTAGAATAGTAGGAATAGTTTGCACTTAATGAAGAGACTTATCTTTGCTTAGATTAGGAAGGCCGTTTGATAACTCTACTTTTCGATAAGTTTTGCTTAATAACCCTTTATGCTCCAAACAATAGTGAAAAATATCAAGATGAATTTGACATTTGGTAGTAATGCATTATTAACTATATTTAAAATTTATAATAAGCACTTGATGAAGATTATGCTATCATTTTAACAGGAGATTTTAATATTAAAAATGACCATCTAACTTATAAAAATTTAGAAGAAACATGTTAGTTGAAAGAAGTTAAAGGAATTACACACTCTTTTTACAAAAAAAACAGTTAAGATTAACTTTAAATAGATTATACTTTCATATCAGCTAACAATAAACTATTTGAAAATATGAAGACTTAGCTAGTTGAATAGTTTGAGCTTGTGACAGAATAAAATAAATATCATATCCCATTCTTGTCAATATTCTAAAATCAAAAATAAAATAATAGTAAAAGTCCAAAAAGTGATAAAAAAAGTCAATCAAGTGGGGAAGACTCAGAAGATGATATCCAAGATCTAATTTAGATGTAATTGCATTATCTTTAATTCAAAAATTGAAATTTTTGTTTTGCTAAAATAGCACAAATAAAATCAAATTGTTGAACTCATAAATCAACAGCTAGGAAAGCAAATCTCAAGAATAAAAAGAAGATCTAGATGAATTTAACTTCTTGTAAATAAATAATTTTCAAAACATTGTTTTTCAATTAAACTAAACAAACTAATTTAATAATTTAGGAATTAAAAATTTGATGAGCTTAATTTAGGCTATGAAAACAAAAGTTAACACCAATATAATGAAATTCAAACAAAAGAAATTTAAGAAAAAAAAAGTTGTAATCTAAATGTTAGCAATTAAAATTAATAAAAATCTCAAGGAATTCATAAATAGTTTAAAATGCCTTCTTCCTTAAAAAATTAAAAATCTAATGAAAGTTCGAATTGATAAAATTTAAATTAAAGAAACGTTTAAAATAATTAAAAATCATTAACAACAAACAACTTTCATCAATTATTTTAAATTTTATTCTAACAAAATATTAAGTTTTTAAAAACAGCTGTCATTTAATATTTTGTTTTTTATGCACTGGTAACTAGTTAAGAATTAAAAATAAATAATAAAATTTTAAAATTAGCAAATAATTCTATTAATTTACAAAATCTAAAAGAATTTATCAATAAACAAATTTTTTATTTAATGTTATTTTTCTATTTCTTATTGAATAATTATTAATTTTATTTAAAAGAAATATTGATTTTTTTTGTTTATTAAATTCATATTTATTCCCAAAATTGAGGACCTTAGATGATGAAAAAGAGCAATAAATAATAGAAGAATGCTTATATTGGAAATAGTTGAAAGATATAGATTATGAAGACTGGGACTCATGGAATATCATAGATTTAATAAAAGAATTCATAAAACTCTATTTTAATAAGATAAATAAATTTATTATTGACTTAATATCAACTTACTAAATAAAACAATTTGTAAATATTGTAAAAATTTATTTACATTAGGTAAAAACAAATCAGATAAGCATAGGTATAGTTAGAGATGCTATGAGTGCAATAAAAGAAAATTAGCTCAAAAAATACAAGTCCATTTCTAGCGTTTCACAGCATCCCTTTGAAATCAAGTGTTTAATGCTATTCCTGCATTATCTTCCAAATTAACACTCATCATCTTTGATTGAGAAGTAGATTAATATTAGGTCTAAATAAATCAGTTCCTCCAGAAAGATTTACCAGTAAGTTAGTTGTTAAGAATTTTTATTAGGATTATTATTTACGATAAAAATAAATATTTTAAAGTTTGTTTTATGATTAGAAAAAGTAAAATTAGTTTATCAAATTAAAAATATGTAAGTGATTTAAAAAAACAATAATTTTAAAATCAGCTTTTTAATAATTTGATGTGATTTTTATTTTATGAAGAATTTTTTTTACAATTTGTTAAACAATTGTTTTTATGTCATTATTAGCTAACATTTTATTTAGGAAATTAAAAATATTCTTTTTTTAAATAAGAAAACAAATTTATTTTCAATTAAATAAACAAAATAACATAAACAGATATAAATTCTGATTAAGATAGATAAATATGCTTTGATCTTCAAATAAAATTTTTATTTGTTTTTAGCTTAAATATTAAGATGTAATTTATTAATGTTTTAACTCACATAAAATAATTTTAATAAATTATAAAATGTATAATAGATAACCATTAATTTATTTTAAAGCAACAAATGTCTGTCGCTTCAAGAGACAAGAGTTAATTTAGCTACTTTTTTTGCCTTCATAAGTATTGGTCTTATTCTATATCTCAACAAACGAGAAGTATAATAGTTTCTTTGAAAGAATTATAAAAATAAATTCTGAATAAAGAAATATTTAAAAGAATAAAAAAAGTATTAAAATTTGAATTAAATCTCAAAACAAAAAATAAGAATTAAGGAATGAGCCAGCAATCAAACTGAACAAATAATATCAAGTAAATATACCAAAATTAATCAGTTGCTAAAATTTTAAAGTCTTTAATTATCCAATTGTTCCTCCTTCAAAAATGCATA
>JH720298.1:1603689-1680466 GCA_000231825.2 Tetrahymena elliotti 4EA
TTTATTTTAAAAAATAAGATCTAAGAATATGTATGTACATGTTGTCTATGTATTAGATATTTACAGTATGAATTAATTTGATATATTATCAATTTTAATTAAATTTTTTAATTAATTTATTTGCAACACATTTTATTATTTGATTTGTTTGATTATTTGTTTTTTTTAATTATTTATTTATTTATTTGATTTTAAGCTTTCAAATTTAAGTTCAAAACCAACTTTTCTTTTTTGTTTTAGATCTAGCAGATATTATATTATCTTTTTCTGGCTCACTAAATTCAAGTAAGTTAAGCATAACATTCAAGTATTGGGTAGCTTCTTGATTTTGACTTTCTGTTTTGCTTTTTAGTTATCTATTTAAAAAAATATTTGTTTACTTATGTTATTAAGAATTGAGTTTATTTGTTTGCTTACATGATGTTTAAGAATTTAGGGAGTATTGTCTTAAGTGTTTCTTTGATGATCTTTGAACCTTCATCAATATTTTATGATTGAAGCTGTTTGATTTCTTACTTGAGTAAGCTAATTTAGCTTTGGACTCTTTCTTATTCGTTTTCGAAATCTCTGATTTCAATTTAAAGTCTTTCATTTTCTAGTTCAAGCTGGTCTCTTTCATATGTAAGATCTTAAACTTAATATTTAAGTTCTCTCACTTCATCTTTGAGTTACTATATAAATAAATAAATTAATATGTAAGTTTTTATTAAAGATAATATTACTTGTAGATTTTTGCTTTATTTTGAAGGAGAGGAAGAGGGTGATTAGAGTTATTGCTGTTATTCTCTTTGAGAGTGAGGGTTGATGTCAAATCTTGAAATATCCGGGTCTTTTTCATTTATATCTTGGACAACAGATCTTTTTAAGAGTTTTTAAACGTTTTGTAATTCTGAAAGCTTTTAGTTTAAGAATGCTATTTGTTCATCTTTTTCTTCAAGCTTTGCTTGGAGTTTTTCTAGCTTTTCGTTATCTAAAGTTCTGTTTGAAGTTGATTTGTGAATCTTTTCCATTAAAAGTTTAAGATTTTAAGAAATAGAATTAGAGCAAAAAGACTGATTCTTTTCAATATCATTTAATTCTTCATTGCAGTCCATGTCCCATACAATTTTTTCCATGGCTTGATCTATTTTCTGCAAGACAGCAAACCCTTCTTCAACACTTAAATTACTATTATATTATTTGTTAATTTAAGCATTATTCTCTTCTTCTTCATTATTAATACTCAATCCTTATAAAATGTTGGATTGATTGTTGTTTGAATTGCGAACATTATTCTAGAATTATTACTATTATGATCCACCTGATGCTTAAACAAAACCTCTACCCATAGTATTACTAGCATTTATATCATTAACGTTCACAACTATTTCTGCAGATGTATGAACTGATCCTCTGTGGGCATCTTCTTAATGAATGTACTCTTCATACTAGTTTTCTTCAAATTAACTTCCATCTTATTCAAGGAAGCTAATGTTTCTAATTTTATCATTCTAATTCTTCAATTCATTTGGGAGATTTTGTTATTTATTTTGATGATTTCCATCAGTGCTATAAACTGTATATTCTTGTTATGAGCTGAGCTTATCTGCAAATTATTACAAGAATCTAATTTCATTTTCTTTTTCAATCAATTTATTCTTTACATTATTAAATTCAATGAGCAATTAATTATATTAAAGTTCTTATTTGTCTTTCTAATTCATAAACTCCACAATTTTTGATTCATTCTTAGCAATCTATTCATTCTGCTTTTAGATTTATTCTTATAAAAGCAATACTTATTACTCAATATCAGTATTTTGTGCTGGTAATTCTTAGACTGGTTTTGATGTTGATTAAGTAGCTTCTTTCACAGCTGATGTTTGATTTGTTTATTATAAATTAACACTATTGTCAACATAATAAGAATACTCTTCTTTCAATTTATCTATTTCTTCCTTCAATCTTTGATTCTCTTGAATCAGTCTTTAATTCTATGAAACCACAATCTAATAATAATCTTTTTCTGCCGAAGTTTCTTAATTTTCTCTTCTTTGCATAGGTGCATCAGCTTATACTTTTAGTTTAATTTCTTCATTTAACAAATTACATTTTTCTTTTTCTTGGTTTAATTATATATTCAAGTTTTCTATTTCTTTCTTATATTATTATATCATTTTATCTTAATCTTCTCTAATAGAAGACTCCATTTTCTTAGCCCTACCTAATGACATAGTTGGTGAAATATCATTATCACTCCTCAAAGTAGCATTGTTATTATCATTTATAGAACGTGCTGATTGAATGAATTCTGATGATTTCTTTAGGACTTGAATCTCATCTATCTTTTTATGTAAATATTTTTCTTATTATGAAAGTTAATTCTGCAAATCCTAATTCAGTAACTTTTATTATTCAATGCTTCTTTGTAATTCCTCAACTTATTTCTCATTTTCTATTTAATTTTTCTAAGTTTCTTCTAGGTTTAATTTATAAGCATTAATTTCTTCTTTTAGGTTTTTAATAATTTATTCTTTTTCTTTTATTTCTATTTCATGTTTTTATTAAATGTCTTTCTAAGTTTCATTCTATTTCTATTGAATCTCCTATTGAAGTTGCTTTTTTAAGTTAGTTGTTTCTTATGCATGAGTGCTCTTTATCAATTTGAGCTAATCTTCATGTTAAGCTTAAAAGTTTTCATATTTCTATTAAAGCAATTGGTAATCTTCTTTACAATGAGTGTTTTCTTTTTATAAATTAGCTTTCTCAATTTTCTCTTTTTACATTTCATGTTAATGATCAAGATATTTTTGATTAATTTATTTAATTAAATTGTTAAGTTGCTCAATTTCAGTTTAATAATCCTCAATTTGAGTTTTTTACTCATTATTTATTTCAATCTATTGAGTTATTTATTATTTATATTGATTGTATTCCTTTGTACTCTCTTCAATTTTTTAATTTTATTGGTCTAATTAAGCTTGCAATTTGGTTAATTTATCTTGATAATCACTCTTTGAATTGTTTAATTCTATTTCTTTTTAAGCCAAATTGCTTATTTAATTATTTTGTTCAGAAATTTATTA
Source organism: Tetrahymena elliotti 4EA (assembly GCA_000231825.2). Taxonomy (NCBI): domain Eukaryota; phylum Ciliophora; class Oligohymenophorea; order Hymenostomatida; family Tetrahymenidae; genus Tetrahymena; species Tetrahymena elliotti. The sequence continues at coordinate 1,606,755 of JH720298.1, forward strand.
TAAAAGTTCTTCTTTTTCTTTTTCAAAAATAGTTTTGTCATTTAAATTATCTATTTTTAATTGATTTTGTATTTCCTTTTATTCCTCAAGCAAGCTTTCTTTATGGGAAATAGTCTCCTCTAACTTAGCTTTCTCTTGTTAATGTTTAGCATTCAATTGAGATATTTTAGTGTTTGCCTCATGCAATTAATTATTTAAATCAGTATTTTGATTGACAAGATCAATGATTTTTTATTCTCTTTGTTGGATTTGGGTATCTGCATCAGACTAAGACTTTTATTGATATTATTTAATCTAATCTTACAGCATTTAAATGTTATTATTTGATGCAACAATTTAAGAACTCAATTATTCTCTAATCAAATTTATTTCTTCTTAAGAAGAAGCACTCTAATCAGTCAAATTTTATCTCAAATTAGCAATTTCACTTAATTGTTTTTCTAGTTTTTCTTGCAAAGATAAAACCTTTCTGTTTTCTTCATTTAATTGCTAAGTCAATATTTCTTCTTTGTTTTTAAAATCTCGGGCTTTTTTCTCTTTTTCCTAAGTGATTTCATTAATATTCTTCAACAATTCACTTTTTTCATTTGAAATAATCTCAAAATCTCTTTGTAATTAATCGAAATTTTCTTGCAATTTCTCTTAATCATTTTTAATTGATTCAAGCTATTGATTTAAACTTTAGATTTCTTCTGCTTTTGTCATATCGCTTTATGAGATTTTCGTTCTCTCTTGTCTTAATTCATTAATGATATCTTTATGAGATGCTATTTATGCTCTTAGCATGTTCATTTCTTCTTCTCTTTATTTTTCAATGTTAAATTCTAACTCATTTTTTTCTTTTTGTAGATTTTCTAATAAATCCTTCAAAGTGCTTATTTCTCTTTCTTTTTCTTTCTTAATTGCCTCATTTTATTCAATGAGTTAATTTTTAATCAAAATGAATTCATTTTCTTACATTTGTTTAGATTATTTTTCTTATTCAATATTCTAATTAGCAGAATTCAATGAGTCTTTTTCTTGAGTAAGTTAATCTTATAATTCGTTAATTTTATCAATTTATTCATAAACCAAGCTGTTAAGATCTTTAATATTATTTCTTAAATCATCAATAGTTTTTTCATTCTAAATTTTAACTTCGCTCAACTATCTCTCTTTATTAATTGCTGAATCCAATTTTTAATTAAAATCATTAACTTATTCCTCATGCAATTTTTAAGAAGATTAATATAATCCATTCAATTCTTCTAACTTTAATTCATATTCTTAGATCTTCTTTTGCTAATTCCTTTTCTAGTCAGAGCTTTGCTCCAATTTTTCTTTGTTTTTACTTTCTGAAATTTGCAATTGATTTTTTAAGTTTTAAATTTATTCTTTATGTGATTTAATTTATTCAGCAACCAAAGCAAATTCTTCTTCCCTCACTTCTTGGTTTTGTTTCAACAGCTCATTCTCAGCCTCAATTTCATCTAACTATTTCTCTAAAATCTATATTTTTTATTACTTAAAAGCAATCTACTATTGCAATTCACCTGCTTTTTCAAGAGAAGCATCAAGTTTCTATGTATATTCATCTATGACTTTTTATTAAATTTATAATTGCTCTTCAGAAATATTCTATGAAATATCATTTTCTACTAAATTTTAGATTTTCTCTTCTTATTTTTTAATCTTTTATTCTAATAGTTGTATTCTTTCTTCCAAATAACCAATACTCTCTTCCTTTTATTAAACATCCTCCTTTAGCTGTTCTGCCTTCTCTTCTTTCTCTTGTAAATTATTTGCTAATTATAAAACTTCCTCTTCTTTTTATCCAATAATTAAATCTTTTTACTCAATAATCTCCTCTTGTTAGATCTAATTTTGCTAGAGCTCTTAAATTTATTTTTCCAAATCTGCAATTTTTTCTTCACATTTGGCAGCAAAAATGAATTACTTCTACAGCTCTGATTGAAGTCTCTCTGCTTCTTCCTTTAATTTAGAATTATCAACTAAAATGGTGTTTTTCTCTTCAAGATAATTCTTTAATTGTTCTTACTTTTATTGAGTTTGCTCACTAAGTTGGATTTATTAATCGTTTTGATTTCTTTAAATCTCCTCAAAATCTATTTTTTGTTAATTTAATTCCTACTTAAGAGCTTAATTTTCTTAAACCAATTTATGAATTTATTCTTGCAAATCAGAGTTAATTTATTGAATTCTTTCTAGTTTTTCATTTTCGTTAATAAACTTTTATTTACTATCTTAAACCTCATTGAAGTTATTTGAGCCACTATTTCCTTATCTCTTAAAGCTATCAAGCTATTCTTAAAGTTAAGTTATCTCCTTAGTCAAACTTTCTGCTTACCCCTCCAATTCTTAGATTTTTTAATCTTTTTCCTCAATTAATTAATCAGATTGAGCATGGCTTTATCTACCCTTCTCTTAATCTTCACTTATTTTCTTCATTTAATTAACATTTTTTTCAATTCTATTATTTAAATCTTCAATTTTTCTATCTCTTTCTTCAAGCTTGTTGTTTAAATCCTCAATTTAATTATCAAAATCAAAATTTTATCTGGTTAAATCTTAATTTTGTTAATTTAACAATTAAATTTGATTTCCAAGTTATTCATTCTAACCATTCAAAACAATCTTTTCTTATTCCAACTATTCAATGTATTAATCTTATTCTTGCTTTCTCAAACCACCTTCCTCTTCTTTTTAAATTTTAACATTCTATTAAGACAATTTATCAATTTCTTGCTTTAGTTTCTATATTTCTTATTAAGCTTGTCTTAATTTACTCTCAGCAACATCAAGAGACTCGTCTTTCGATTTATATTGATTTTCCATTTCTTGCTTCATTTCGATATACAAATTCATCTATTGCTTTAAATGTGCTATTTCACTAGTCTTGTCTTTCAAGGTTTTTTCAACAACATCTTCATCATCCTTCATTTTTTAAAGGACTCCATTGTACTCCTTAATCTACTCCTAAAGTATGGAACAATATGACTCTTTATCAATCAAAGATTATTATATCTATCTCAATTTATCTTAGATCTGTTTATTTATTGTTTTTGATATTTCTAATTCATCCTGACTTCCTTTATATAGCATCTCATATTCGCTATCTTTCTCAGCTTATTACTCATATTATTGTTGAATTTCAGCAACTTAACTCTTAATTTATTGTACTTGTTGCATCAAAGCAGAGTTGTCCTCTCTCAACGAACTATTCTCTTGATCCAGCTCACTATTTTTCTCTTTCAATTACAAAATATTTTCCTCTAATTTTCTAACATCATCCAACATTCTTTAGTTTTCATTCAATAATTATTAGTAATCCCTTGAATACTATTCATTTTCTTCTTTCAATTAAATGTATTTCTTCTGTTAATCTCTATCAGGAGAGTTGCTTAAAGAAGACTAATTCAAAGAATCTTCTTTCTTTGAGCTATATTTCCTAGAAATTTTCATTCTCTCACTCTATTACAATTATTATTCTTGATCAAAAATCACTCTTGATTACCTCTCAATCTGCTTTTAAAGTTTAGCAGATTTCAAATCACTTTCAGCCTAAACCTTTTAGAAATCTCTCTACAAAATATTATAATCAGTTAGAATTTTCTCATATTCTGATTAAGATTTTTCATATTCTTATTACCAGAATTGTATTTATTTCGAAGCACTGTTCATTATCTAATCACTAGATGCACCTCTTTCATTTCTCAACCTCTTTAATTCTTCCAAATTTTCTTCCAACACTTTCTGCATTTATTCTCTTTCATTCTCAAAATTCGCCTTTTACATTTCAATGATCTCGTCTTATCTTTATACATTTTCTTCAATTTCAGAACTCATTTAATTGACTTATTCTAATAAATGTCTTATTTCCTATTATTATGAATTCACTTTATCTTTTAAAATAATATTCTCTTAGCTCATCTCATCAACATATTAGTCCTTTGTCCTTACTTCCATCTAGAGTTTCTCAATATCTCTTTCTTATCCCTCAATTTGCATTCTTGCAAGCTCTAAGTCAGAAGTTCCTTCATTACTATCGCTGCTTTTCCTTTCTAAATTAGAAGAATTCTCATTAATTTAATCTTATTTAGACATTTTATATTCCTCAATTTGATTTCTCAACTAATTCAATTCTTAACTCTAAGCTTAAAGTTTAGAATTTAAACTCTAATTTCTCTAACTCAACTATGAAATCTCATTTTCAAATTCTTCAACTTCTCTTTTTAATTAATCAACTTCTCTCTGCTTCTTTTCATTCATTTTTTAAAATTCCAAGCATTTATTTTATTACTACCTTATTTCTTCTTTAAGCTCAATAATCTATTCTTCATTAACATCTTCACTCTCATATTACTTCAGCAACTATCTATCCTCATTAGCTGCTCTCTTGTGTTTACTCGACATTTCATTCAAACTATCATTCAAAGATTAACTAGACTACAACTCAAATTAAAGTCTCTTTATAGTCATATCCTTCTCACTCAATTTATTCTTCTAATTCTAAATCTGCTAATCCAACTTTTCAAACTTTCCTGCAAATTATCTCTTCTCATCTTCCAACTCCTATAAAAATTAAAGAAATTTATTTCAAAATTCAACAAAAAAAGTTATATTAAAAATACAAAATAAATTAAATTAATACAAAATAATTAAGGAAATTAAATTTGAAATCAACATTTTTTGGTCAATAAATTAAACCCTTTTCTGGGATGAAAAGGAAAGAAAATAAGGATTTACTTTAGTTTCATAAATGAATTAAAACCCTTTCTGAAATTAATTAGAAAACAATTTTTTATTTTCATTTGTTTTATAAGTGTATTAATACCCTTTCTTCAAAAATTTATTTTTGTTTCAAAAGTGAATTAAATGCTTTCTGAAACTAAATGGCGAATAAAGATTTCTTTTTGATTAAATAAAAACCATTTCTTAAATTAAATGGAAAATAAAAATTTAGTTTTGTTTCATAAATCAATTAAAACCATTTCTTTAAATTGTGAATAAAATTTGAAGAAGGACAATGTAATAATAAATGTTACCTTTTATTTTTGTTAGAGAGATTCTGATTGGATTCTAAACTTTTGTTGTAATGAAGACAATTCTTTTTGAGTGTCTAAATTATTTTATTCGATTTGAAGCTTTTCTTCATAGAGCGAATTAAGTTTAACTTAAGTTTTATTGTATTTTTCTTCATATTCATGAATGATTTTTTAATAATCTAAATTGTTCTTAGAATTTTCATCAAGTTGTTGATTTTAAAGATGCTCTTGCTATTTAAATTTGGTATAAATGCCTTCATAATTGGCTTGAATTTCTTTTAATTTAAAGTTCAACTAGTTGATTGTTTCTCTTTGCTAATCAAAATTTATTTAACTCTTTTCAATTTATTTAATTAAGTCTTTATTTTCCAACTAAAATTCTTGCATCTGCATTAGAAGTTATTAATTCTATTTAAGCAGCTCTTAATTTTGCTTTTACAAATCTCTAATTTACTTTTATGATTCAGCTGCTTCAAAGGCTAACAGTTTTCCTTCTTAATTTTTATGCTAATCTTATGATGTGCCTATGATTCTTGCTTCTTTAAAAGCACGAGTTACTTCAGAATTTTATTTGGCTAATTCAGTATTTGCTTTTGATAACTCCTGATTTTACTTAGAAAGCTCAGAAATCTAATTTGCTAATTCCGAATTTTATCTAATTTTTTCATCATTTGATCTATGAAGCTCTGAATTAAGCTTTGAGACTTCTTTAAATGCTTTTTATAAATCTTTTTTCTCAGTGTAAAGTTTTTTATTTTTTTGTTCTAAATCAGCTTAATTTTACTACAATTCGCTCATTCTCTTCTTAATCACAGTTAAATCTTAACTTAACTCATCTGTATTAGAAGAGAACTAATCATTATTTTATTACTATTGCTAATTGATCAATTTATTCCTAAGATCACTAATAATTTAATTTAAATTTTCAGCTTGCTCATCAGAATGAGATAATTTTTTTAATTAACTAATAGTTAGTTGTTAGTCTTAAATCATCTTTTGCAATTTCTTCCTATCTTCTTTACTTTTTTCATACTTAGACCTGATTTCTTTGTTGTTTTTTTGTAGCTCTTAAATTTTATTTTCTATATCTCTCTCTCTGACATTCTCATTGAGTAAAATTTATTACTATTAATACTTTTAGAACAATTAATTATATTAAGAAGCACTTTCCTCATTATATTTAGTCTGTTTGTTTTAAATAAAGTTTTATTAAATATTTGACTTTAAAAATGTAAAACGATTTACTTAGCTAGATTTCTCTTTTTATCTTAAAAGTTCTATTTACTTTCTTAATTATTCTATTCTTTCTCTTTGTCTGTCATTCTCTTCTTGCAACTCTGAATTTATACTTTGTTCTCTATAAATTCCAATTCAAAAATAATTGATTGATTCAATTTAAAAATATAAATTTACTGTTTAAGAAGGTTCTTTAAGTTTTAAAGCTATGAATCAAGTTATTTAATAATTTCAGATTTTTAGCTATTTTCATTCAGTAAATTATCTTAAACCTAATTTGCTATATTTTCTTAGTTGGAAATTGCAATTTAGAGTTATTCTTCTAATTGTTGAATTTAACTTTCATGCATTTTAAATGAATCTATTACTTCCTTAATTGCTCTTAAAGATTAGTTTAAATTTTAAAAAGAAACTTAGTTTCTATTATTCTAATTTAATGTTTCAACATCACTTTAAGCTTATCCTTAAGGTCTTGATTGACCAAACAAAATCTATAAATCATTAATAAATTTTTCTGTTTCTTTCTCCTTCAATAGTAACTACTCTTAAAGTTATTCGTTTATTCTTTCAAGTATTATATTCTTATTTAAATACTCCTCAATTTGCATTCTTAGCTCTGCAATATCCTATTTATTCCCCTCCAAGCTATTATTACTTCCAACACTTCCTTTTTTAAATTACATTCAAATATAAAATCATTAAAAAATATTCTTCATTTTTTCTTCAAAAAAAAAATATTTGAAAATTTGAACAAAAAATGGCAAACTTCTTTCTCAAATTCATTAATTAATCAATCAATCAATCGAAAGAGTTCTTTTATAAACAAATAATTTAAAAGAAGATTTCTTTCTTTCTTTCATTCTTTCTTTCTATAAATTATTTTAATTTTTTTACTCTTTTCATCAAAAATCAAATAAAAAAATAAACATTTCTTTTTCTTAAAATCTAAAATAATAAATAAACAATTGATTTTTGATGAAACTGCTTAAATTAAATTCATTTAAATGCAAACTTAAAAAATACCTCTTTCTTGGTCATTATCAATATCTGGGTGAGTAGCTTAGTAATCAATCAATTCTATCATTTGGTTGTTGATGTGACTTATAATTCTTTGGATTTCTTAACGTTTTTGAGTAGGTAAATTAGGGTTATTTTAAATTATATCCACTAAATTTTCACGTTTAGCTTCCAGATCCATTTTTTTCTCTCTAATAAGCTAATCTTGGTTAGCAGTATTAGTATTTTAATTTCTCTTAGTAGTATTGTTAGATAAAGTGAAATTTACAGGACTTGACATATCAATTTGAGTGTGGCTTCTTAAGTTTCTTTTTGATGAATTAAAGTGTTTAATTTAATCTTCCAATCCAGCTATAATTTCATTTTTTTTATTGATTGCTCTTTCTATTTAATCCTATATTATTGGAGAAATATAATACATAGGGAGAATTATGCCTGGTTCCTTTAAATAAAAAACCAAAAATAATTTAAAGAAAGTTTTTTGTTATTTTTTCAACTGATTTATTTTATTTTTTTTAATAGCTGATAGATATTTGAATGCTTATGATTAGATTTTAAAATGTAATAGTTAAGATAGATATTTACTCAGAAAATTTTGAGGAATTGTATGAACTTAGATAATTTGTGAATAATTTTATAAATTTTGGTTATGTTTAGTTAAATCTATCTCTATTCTACTAAATAAAAGTTTGTGGAATTAATTAAAAAACCAACCAATTTTTTAAACAGAAAAAATAGTTGAAAATATCTACAAGTTTTATATTAAAGATTAACTTTGAATTTTTAACTTTAAACAATAACTTACTGTATTTAGATCACATGATTAAGGTCTTTTTTTGTAAGAATTGAGATTATGCCTATTGGGAGACTAATAAAAGCTGTTATTTGATTCATCTTTCTTGTTTTTACTCTTTTCGCTGCTATTTCTTGTATTCTTTTTTAAAATGCTTGCAATATTTTATGTATTTGTACCTACTCTATCAGGTGATTAATAACTAACTCTATCATTTAAATTGTTTTTTGTATCTGAAAATTTTATATAATTATTTATTCTCTATTAGAAGTCTGGTTTATATTTAGAATTAACACCAAATTTATTATTGCTTCCATTATTTCTATCTGAGTCAATTTATCCTCTTTAAGTAGACTTGCTAGATTTATTTGATGAATTAGAATTCTATCTTGTATGATGCATTTAAAATTGTTATTATGGAATTTAATTTTCATGAGAGTAAATCTTCTAATTATTCAACCTTATTTTATGACTATTATTATATGAAAAATTTAAAGGACTTCTTTCAGGAAGACCAGAATTATTGATATTGTTATAAGTAGGTCTTTCTTGAAAAGATGAATGTGGCCTTTAAGGAGATTTTTTGTAATATTATTATCTATTTTGCATCTAAGATTAAACAGAGAGCTAATGAGGTGATATATTTTATTACTACCTTTTATATTTAATTATATTAGATATTGCAAAACATTCATCTAAAAAGACTAAAATACCCTCTTTCGTTTGGTGCTCTGTTTATTGATGAGAGCAAAAGCTTCTTCATTGCTAATATAAATTGTTAGCTTTTTAACTAGTTGATTCTTGAATGTTTTTTGTCTCTGATAAACCTATTTTTTTCACTCGCTATCTAAATGAATGATGATTATTTGTGAGCTAGCTAATTAGGTTGATTCTTTTAAGAAAACAAATAAGTAATTGTTTGGTAAATGATTTATAATAAATTTGTAATTTAATTAATATTTCCTTTTTAGGTTTAATTTTTCTGTTTGCAATACTTAAAATTGAATTGGCTTATTTGTTAATTCTTCAATTTAATGTAATTTACTTAATATTAAACATAAAACACCTTTTAATAAAGATTTAATTGAATTTTAAAGGCAAAAAAAACATCAAAATTTAATTTCTTTTCAAATTTCACTCCATAATTCAAATTTGATATGCAAATATTATTTCAAAAAAAACCAATCATAATAATAAATATCTGAATTATTTATATGATTTGTTGATCCATCAATCATTTATTATTCTGAAATCTCTAAACATTTGTTTTAGATATTTTATTTATTATGTCAAATTTTTTTCTTGGTTTGAAGTAATTTTTTTAGAATTATTGCAAGAAATCTATTACTAATTTGATTCATAAACAATGAAAAAGAAACAAATAAATAATAACATAGAATATTAAGTGAATGATTGAGAGAGTGAGTGAGTGATTTTTTTATTAATTTTTGTTAATTTGTAATGAAGATACAAAAACAAATATGAAAATGCTATCTAGAATAATTAAATTGATCATTTTTTCTTAATAAACATTGATTGAAATGATAAAAAAGTATTCAAAATAGCTATTTAATAATTTATGTTTTAGTGAAGTTTGTTGCTTCTGAAAGATTAACTCCAACTTAAGAAAATTGGAGCTCAATCATATTTTAAAGCAGATTAATCAGTTAACAATAGCGAATCTAATACCATAAGAACCACCAAGATCAACAACCTTACCGTCATTGAAGACCTTGCTATCAGCAACATTGTAATCGTTACCAACTTCATTAGTGGAGACACCAATGAATTCGTTGAATTAATAAATTTTACCAGTTTCTAATTTTATTAAAATACAATTTTAATTATTTTCATCAATTCATTCATTTTAATCTTACCAGTGACAGCAGCAAAAGTGTCCTTAGAAGCAGCAAGCTTGACAATCTTCTTATCAGTGGGGATTTCCCATCTGATGGGTTGGTAAGCTAATTCCAAACCACTGAAGAAGACTTAATTTTTATCTTTTTATTTTACAAAAATAAAATTATTCAATAAATTTTCATTATCAAAATTAAATCAATAAATAAATACCAGTAAGGAAAACGAGGGTGTTCTCACCAACTTCGAAATCAACAACCTTTTGACCAACGAAGTGTCTGTCAACAACAGGGGTAGGGAGACGAGAGTTTTAATCAGTGTTGTGACCAAGGTTTTCTCTGATACCCAATTAACCTTGAGTGTTAACACCGAAAGTGTATAACTTACCGTTAGATAACAAAGCAGCTGAGAAGTGACCAGCAGACTTAACAGATTAAACAGTAAGACCTTCGTGTTCCTTCAAGTGCTTGAAGTATTAGTTAACTTCAGGAGTGAATAAAGGATAGTCGCTTCCGTTACCCAAAGATCCATAAAGACCGGTACCCCAGTTAATAACTTCACCAGATTAGCTGACCAAAGTAGCAAAGTTGTCACCACCAGAAATATTCTTATAAGCATCAGCCTTCAAGTTAGCAATTTATTAGGGAGTTAATCTATTCTTGTTGTCGCCAGAGCCCAAAGCACCACATCCTTTTTAAAAAATAACAAAAATAATTAATAAATGTGCACTTTAAATGTCAATTTGCTCATTTAATCTATTTTTATTGATTGATTTCTTGCTTGCTTGCTTTGCTTTGATTTTCATGAAATAATTTCAATCTATTAATTCTAATGAGTTTTTCTGTATAATCATTAAGATTTTTGCATATAATTCTATTGAAATCCTATAAATTTTGAAATTTTCTAAATACCTAGCTATCTAAATATCTTTTCAAACATAACTTTCTTTGTATTTTAAAATACTAAATTCTAATAGTTTATTTCCTGTTAATAATAATTATTGAGGATCTATTTTATACAATATTCTTTTTCCTATTTATAAATTATTATTTTGGATATTTAATGATACAACCAGTATCTTTAATTGCTATAAAGAACACTCTTATTAAGACATTGAATTTCTAATTGATCTACTGATTACTATTAACCTTCTTAAAATATATAACTTTTTATTCAGCTTATTTATGCTAATGAACTCAGTTTTGTATTTACTCTTGACTTATTCAGTCTTTTGATATATAATTGATTCTAGGTTTTCTTACTTATTTTAATTACTAATTAATAACTGCCTTATGATATCATTCCCATTTTATCTAGTTTATTTTCCTAATACTTTTACTTTATCTAAGATATTTTATCTTGTCAAATCTTTTTAAACAGGTATGAAGTATGTCAAGAACTTATTATCATTTATCTATTAATTCATAGATATATTGATTCTTAGATAGATTAATAGATAGAATCTTATTGCAAATTTTAAATCTAAGCTAAACAAACAAGGCAATCAATCAAGCAAGCAAATCAGAGTATTTATTAATTTGTTTATATTTTGTATATAAAGTCTTACTTTGAGGATAAATAGCGTTTCTGAAGAAGTCAAGGTTGATCTTGCTGGAAGGCTCACCACCATAACCAAAGGAGTAAACTTCACCGGTTTCTTTAAATATGTTGGAAAGACAGTTAGTGACAAAAATAAATAAATATTTAGTTTTATTGTAAGAGGATGATTCATAAATATTGAATGAATAAAGACAAATAAATATTGTTTATTACCAGTGACGGCAATGGTGTAGCTTTCACCAACAACGACATCCTTAACCTTGAGTTTCTTATCATTGAAGAAGCTAACGGGGCTGGGAGATAATTAGAATTCATTTCCTCCATTACCGAGGGCACCGTTTTAACCCCAACCAAAAGTGTATAAAGAACCGTCGTCTATTTATAATTTTTAACAATTTAGTTAAAATCACACAAAGTGAGAAAGTAAGAAATGTTAGCTTTATTCAAATTTGATTATTTTGAAGGATATTTCGCTGCTAATTAATTGAGCTTTTATATATGCTTTGCTAAAATTTACTGGTAATAACGGCAGTGTGATAAGGACCCATAGCAACCTTAGCGACGTTGCCAGAGAAATAATCAACCTTTCTAGGAACAGTAGAGGCGCTCTCGAAACCGGTACCACTGGCGTATTAGCCCCAAGTGTACAAATTTCCACCTTTTGATATACAAAAAAGAGGATTAAGGGGGGATTGAAATATGATAGTTGCTAATGCTAATTGGATTGCTAAAACTATATTTTAATTTAATTAGTGGGATTGATTGCATAGGACTTCATCTATCAATGTATTGCTTGATGCTAATAAGCTACTTATAATTTGTATATTAAGCACAGTCAATTAAATAAGACTTTCTTTAATATGAATGAATAGACTCTCTTCTGATAAGATATAAAATCAAAGAAAAAAAGCCTTTTTTTGAGATAATCCTATTTAATTTCTCCAAAGATAGATGAGGCCGAAGCAATCCGCTTATATACTAAACTAATTTTTGAAATGTCCCACCCTTGACAGTAGAGAATGATTTTGAACTTAATTGGAATAATCTTGCGAAGGCCTAAGTTTTTGAAATCATTTTTGGATTCGATCTTCTTTCCTTTTCTTTTTTTATTATTTCAATCTTTTTATTTTGTTTTTCTTTCTTTTTATTTAACTTAATTTGTTTCTTTTTCCCCTTATTCAATTTTTTCTTTCTTTTAACTTGAAGAAATCATACAAATAAACAAGCAAATCATAAAGAATCTATCAAATCATTACAAAAAATGCATACAAACAAACATGTACTCATTCATTTTATTAGCTAAAACATCATCTATCTATCTGTCTGTCTGTCTTAATTTTACTAGCAATATATTCTTTTTATTATCATTTCATTGTTTCTCCTTCACACTTTCTTTTCTTCTTTCTCATCTTAAATTAATTGCTTCTTTTCATACAAATTTTATTTAATTATTTATTTATTTGCAAATTCATTCATTGTTTCTTGATTTTAATAATATGAATTCTATTCATTCATTCATTCAGTCATTTATTTTTATTTTATTTTTTTGTTCCTTTGTCTTGAATTGAATTTCAAAGTTTATTTTAATTTATTTGGTTTTAAAGATATTCAAAATTAAAAAATTTTACTATTGAATGTAAAAGCAATATCTTTATTACCAATTTTAATATTTTAATCAATATCTTTAAAAGATATTTCACAGTTTTTATCTATTGTTCTCTATTTTTGATGCAAAAAATTAATTTCACATCTCTATCTTTTTATTTAGTAATTTATTTATTATTATTCAACCAATCTTTAACCAACTTCAAATTTTAACATATTTTAGTAAAACATTTGTAAATTTATTTTCAGATTAACTTTATCAACAAAGAACCAAAATCTTTGAATTTTTTAATTTTGGAATGAATTAATTTAAAATTAAATAAAATATTTTCTTTAAATATTTAAATCTTTAGCTTTATTAATTAAATTATGAGTAAGATTTAAAAATATTTAACTGTTTCAAAAAAAATCAATCACACAATTTTTTAGCAATTTTATTATTAAAAAATGATACTGTGCTTTATTTAAAATAAACTCTTAATATTTAAAAATATCCTAAAAATGCAATCACTAAATAAAATTTTAGGTAATTAACATAAATTCAATTTAAAAAATGAAATTAATAATAAAGAACCTACACTTTATGTTTTTATCTATTATTAAACAAATATTTATTTAGAGTAATTTAACAATTATTAACAATTTAATAACAATAAATTTTTCATTCTTTATTATTTTTCATTTAAATCAATAATTTTCAAACAGCTAATAAGAATGTAACTAATCTTTGGGCTTTCTCAAGCCTTCTGTTCAAATTTTTAAAAACTTCATAACCAAGCTTGCTTGTACTAATAAATTTAAAGAAATTTTAATAACTAATAATGATTCAAATTTAGATAAAAAGAATTTCTAAGTTTCTATTTCAAAATAAAATCAATAAAACAATAAATATTCTATTATAAATCCTTACTCTTCTTTTTATTGCAAAATTAATTTACAAATTCATATTTAAAATTGAAATAGTAATTTACCTAAGGTACAGTGTCAAATTTTTGAGATTAGAGTATTTTGTTAACTCAGAAGTTAATAATTATGCACCTATTTGACCAATTTTTTAATATCTAATGAAGATTATAAAATAAAACTGATGAGCAAAATATAAAATAAATTTAAATAAATTTTTGTGTAAATTTAATATCTTTATTAATTAAGAAGTTCTTAGTGAATATTGAAACTATTTTTACTCTACATAAAGAGACAAATTTTAGAGATTGGGGCACTTTGCTATACCTGAAGCTTATCCCTATGCTCCTATTTTACCAATACTATTATTCCTTTTTAAAAGTTAAAAAATGATGAATAGAATTAAAATATATTAACAATAAATAAAATTCAACATTTATCAGTATATGAGTAATGAGATAAATATTAAATAAATTATAATAATAGTTAAAATATTAAAGATTTTATTGATTCACAAATTAAAAATTAAAATTCAAACTTGTTTTTACCAAATTGAAAGTTTCAAAGTTTAGAGATTAAAGAATTTTTATAACTCAAAACCCAATCCTTATGCCCCAATTTCATCAATATTATTTTCTCTTTTAAATTATAAAAATATAAAATAAATAAAGAAATGGTTTTGATGGTAGAGGAGGTGACTTAAAAAATTTGTGTAAAAAGTTTTCTATTGCAAATTTTAAAGTAAGTACTCATAGACTAAAATTAATAATTAATAAATTAAAGATCTAGTTTGTTTGGTAACTAAAAATTAAAATAGAAATAATATTTTTACTGTAGAATAAGTTCCAAGGTTTAAAGATTTGAGCAATTAGCTAGGTTAGAAGCCAATACTTATGAGCCACTGTTACCAATATTATTATTACTTTTTAAATATAATAATATTTCCAAATGATTAAGGAATTCTTAAAAAAAATAAAAGCAAGAATTCAAATCAATAAACTTAAAGATTAAAATAATAAGTAAAAGTTTTGGTTTATTTTTAAGTTTATAATTAGTATTTAAACATTATTTTACGAAAGGCTAAGATGCAAAGTTTAGATATTTGAGCATTTTGCTAATCCAGAGGACAATCCTAATGCTCCTTTTTAATCAATATTGCTTTATCTTTTGTTGAAGAAAATATTAAATTAATTAGGAAATCTGAAAAAATAAATTAAATTTGAATAAAATCAATAATTCATAAATTCATTTATTAACAAATTCATAATTATTTAACATATTTTTACTCCAGATAGAGAGCCAAATATTAGAGATTTTAGCATTCTGCAAATTTAGAAGTTAATTCATAAAAACCAATTTCATTGATTTGATTGAAACTTTTTAATAAGTATTAAAAAATAATAAAGAACTAGAAAAAAATATTAATGCAAATTTTGTTTATATAAGCAATAAATGAAAAATTAATCAGCAAAATATCAAATTAATCTAAATCTTTCATCTAGAGTTTGCTTCTTATTCATTCTTAATTAATTGTAAACTTATTTACGAAAGCTAAAGAGTTAAATTTTAGAGATTGAGGCATTTTGATAACCCTAAACCCAAACTTTTTGAGCCTATTTCACCAATATTATTTTATCTTTTTAGGAATAATAAAGTGTGAATTTAATTAATATATCTTTATAAAGTTAGAAAAAATAAAATGAGAAGTGAATTTGGAATCTTTAAATAAATGGAATTTGAAATTCATAAAGTCATTATAAAACTTCCAAAATATTCTACTCAAGCTCAAGAATCAAAGTCTAGAGATTAGAGCATTTTATTAACCCAGAAACTAATTACTATGAGCCAATATCACCAATTTTATCAAACCTTTAAATTAAATAAATAAATATAAATTGAACAAAGAAATATTTAAACTAGGAGAAGAAATGCAAAACTTAAAACGATTTACAAAAAATAATTAAAAAATTAAAAAAATAAAATAAAGAATTTATTTATTAGCAAATTCATAATTTGTTTTAACACAATTTTACATAAGGTTAAGAGATAGAGTTTAGAGATTATAGCATATCCCTAACTTAGATGCCAATTTTTATATATCCGCTGAATCAATATTATGATTTCTTTTTACAATAAAGTCAAAATATAAATTAAATTAACATAGTTTAAAGAAAACAATAAAAAATCAAAATGTAAATTTTACATAGAAGCAATAAATACAATATTTTTGAGAAAAAAATATCAAACAAATTTAAATTCATAATTTGAAGACTTAACTCATAGAAAGCTGTATAGTTTAACTCAATTTTTACTTGTATAAGAATTAAATTTCAAGGATGAGAGAATTGAAAAATAATGAATCATTTTACCTTAAATAAATGCACAGATCTAAATATGAAGATAAATCAGACTTTAGCAGCTTTTAATTTAAAAAAATTGAAATTTATATTCATTTTAGTAAAAACGGAAGTAGCTACATCACTAAGATTTGTAAAATATTTTTTATTCTATTTGAACATTTTTTAATTTTACCTAATTTGATAATAAAATGTAAGAATACCTAATAAATTAATTAATGAATGATGTGAAATTAAAATTAATAAATACATTTTTGATAAAATTTTATTTGTATATAAATCAACATATATTTTATTAATTAATTTATGTCTAATCATAATTACCACATATATTAATCAAATTAGATTCTAATAATTAAAATCAAAATTTTCTAATACTTTAATGTGAAGATATTTTTTATTAACTTAGATATTATTTTTTAGAAATTCATAATTAACACATAAAAAGATTGATAGTATTTATTTGGTACTCTATTCTTTATTCTAATAATTAAAATCAAGATTTTCTAATACTTTAATGTGGCAAAGCAATTAGAATATTTTGCTTAACTTTTTTTTATCTTTCTTCTTCAAATTTAAATGATCTTTTCGTTATCTAAATTTTATATTCATAAGTATTAGATGTTTTTTTTTTGAAATTATCAAATAATTTTTTAATAAATTGGCTTGGTTTATTAATACAAACTTAACTTTATACCCCACATCCCTTTAAAATATAAAGACTCCTTTTTAAAATGAAAGCATAAAATAATTTAGCTATAAGAATAAATGCTGCTGATTAGAAACTCTTTTATTTAATTGGTTTGAAAGTTTTATCATATTCTTTTGTAGCATTCTTGATATATTTATTGAAAGTTTATTATATTTATTTATTATACATCTCAAAAACATTATTTGAAATAATTTTTTGAAAAATTGTACTAATAATACACTGCTTTAAATCTAAAATTAAATATATAAATCTCTAATAGAATATTTGATCTAAAATAACTTGAACCCTTAAATAAATACTTTATTTTGTTTTTCTTCATTTTTCATTTTTTTGAAAACATTTTTTTAAGAATTATTCATATTGATTAATAAATGATAAATTGATTTAAATAATTGACTACAATTACTAAATCTTTATCTTTTTGCCTTAATTTATTATTTAAAAATACATTTTAATTAAATTAAAAATTTTCGTTTTATTTTAGCGTAAATGTTTTATTTTGAAAATGACTTTATAAATTAGTAGCTAAATCATCATCTATTTATTATAATCTAATTATTTAGAAAAAAGGCAAAGTGATTAAAAAAAGACTTAAAAACTCCTTATCAAAAAAAAAAATCTATTTTAAAAGTATGTAGTAGAATAATTAACAAATATTTGACCTTCTTCAAATGTCTGCTAATGCTTAAATTCCAATTTAGGCTAATAAAAATTAAGATAACTAAAATAGTTTTGCTCCTAGCAAAGAATTATCTCCATCTCAATCATTCAACAAGGATATTCAAAAACTAAATGAAAGAATCTAAAGTCGTTTAGAAAAAGAAGAGCAGAAAAACTAACCAGAAAAGAAAAGCCTGAAAAAATCTGAAGATTCTGATAAAAAGATTCAAAATGAAGCTTAGGTTTCTGATAAAATGAAATTGAGTTAAGATAATTAAAATTATGCTTCTCTTCAGTAATAATAACAAGAAATAAATAAAGGAGAAAATCCAGTAAATAATCTAAAAAAATAGTTAGACAAATCTCTCAAAAGAGAAATAAGAAATTTAAATGATGAATAAATTAGTAAAACATCCTAAAACACAGACTAAAAATTGGTTCATCATTTAAGAGTAGATAATAAGGATCCTCATACCAGCTTAAAATTAGCATAAGAAGAACTAGAATAGAATTAACCAGAAATACGAATTAGTTAAAATAAAGCAGAATAAATAAGCTCAAACTTTCCTAAATAAAATCCTACAACTTAAATTAAAGAAATAACCAAAAATTAGGTAGAAAATCCGATCCAAATATAAAAAATATGAATCAAAATTCATTTTAAAATAATGATGATAGGTAATAAGTTGCTAATTCAATGAATGAAATGGAAATTGAAGAAGAAAATGATCAAACTCTAAAAAAGGAAATTACCATTAAAAAAATGTCACAAGAGAATGTTAAAATTCATTAAATAAAGGAAAATGTTAATGAGTGTCATTTTTCGTAAGCAGTAGGAACTTCTTTGAAAACAAAAAATAACTATTTTGAAGAGTAAGGGCAATCTAGATACCAAGACGAGGTTTTAATGAACCAAACATTTTACAATTAAAATTATTATTCACAAAATAATATTTGTAGCCACAACTAATTATATCAAATCATAAAATCAATTAATTTATTCAGGCTTAGTTAATGTTACATTAATCTAAGCCTTTATGATCAATCACTCAAATTCGCTTTGGAATCTCTAAAAATGAGATAGAAAATTTTTGAGGGGGATCACTCTTCAATCGCAACATTTCTATATCTTGTTGCATAGTGCTATTCTGATAAAAGTGACTAAGAAAATGCACTCAAATTTGTTTTGGATTCTCTACAAATATTCTAGAAAATGGATCACTCTTCAATCGCATCATCTCTATCTCTTGTTGCATAGTGCTACAAAGATAAAAGTGATTATGAAAATGCACTTAAATTTGCTTTGGAATCTATAAATGTTCTGGAAAATTTTTAAGGAGAACCACTCTTCAGTTGCATCATCTCTATATCTTTTTACATGGTGCTATTCTGATAAAAGCGACTATGAAAATGCACTCAACTAGCTTTGGATTCTCTCTCTCTCTTGTTGCATGGTGCTATAAAAATAAGAGTAGCTATAAAAATGCACTCAAATTTGCTTTGGATTCTCTAAAAATGTTTCAGAAAATTTTTGAAGGGGGGGGTCACTCTTCAATCGCATCATCTCTAAATATTGTTGCATGGTGCTACAAAGATAAAAGTGACAATGAAAATGCACTCAAATTTGCTTTGGAGTCTCTAAAAATTAGCTAGAAAATTTTTGAGGGGGATCATTCTTCAATCACATCATCTATTGATCTTATTGCATAGTGCTATTCTGATAATGATGACTATTAAATATCACAAATTTATTTTGTTGAGATTTGAAATAAAAATGATGCTTTTTCAAATATGTGTTTATTTAAAATAAAATAAAACAAACTTTAGTTGTACTTACATAAATAAGTTATATCTTCTTTCTTGCAAAATATTGTAATCTTCTTTATTAAGATTTTTTATTTAAATTAGTTTTAATACAATTTTTTAATTTTTTTAATAAATCTCAATTTTCTAAAAATTTAAAAAGTTTTATTTTTAAATGGAATGTTAAATGATGCATTTATGCTTACTTTGCAATTAAAACTTCATTTTCTATGAATCTAAAACATGTATGCTGTCTACAAAAATAAATTTTTAGTGCAATCATAGAAAATTATATATTACACCTTTTTAAGTATATTTTTCAAATTTCATAAAATAAATATTTTATCTTCATCTTTTTAAAAAACCATAATTAATATTCGTCACAAAAAAATGATTTTCTTATCAAAAAGTGCATATTTTAAGATAGATTTTTATTATTTAATATACACTAAAAAATTAATTTAAACTATATCTTTCAAATATTTATTACTTTTAAGAGAATATTTTTCAACAAAATTTTCCTTAACTATTTAAGCAGTAGAAATTCAAAGAAGGGGTAAAGAAAAGTTTATTAAAATATATAAACAGAAAACATCATATCTATGATTAATATAAAAGGAAAGACTATGAAGATGAAAGTAAGAAAAACTATGGAGAGTCTTGGGATATCAAGGAAGAAAATTATTAGAGCTTTAAAAAAACAAGAAAATCACAGTTATTGAAATAATAATTATAAAATTTTTTATTATAACTTTTTATAACATTACTTTTTACATTATTATTTAAAAAATCAAATTCTGATATTTTTTTATAAGGATGAATTTTAGTTTAAGGATGATTTTTGTAAGGATGAAAAATATTGAAAATAACTTATTTTAAAATCCTCCTTATTTAAGAGTACCTGCGGTAATAATATTAAAGCATTTTAGAATAAATTTTTATGTTTTTTTCTGTTGATTGTTGATGAGAAATTTATTTAAAAAATTTTATTGAAAATAGGGATGAAATATTCAAATAAGAATAAATTAATATTTTGTATTTTATATAGACATAAGCAGCAAAACAAAGTAATAACTAAATAAGATAAATTAATTTGATATATAAAGAATAATTAAATGATTATTTTTATGTCTTTTTCAGAATGGTCTGAAGTTATTTTTTTGATTAGCTGTTTTCCCCTTTTTTTTGTTTAGCTTTTGTAGAAAAGTGATTTAATATGATTATTTTTTCTTTTAAGTAACTTACATCTTCTTATTCTTCATTTTCATCATCCATAAACATTTGGTGTGCTTCTTCATCCATCTTAGAATCAAATTCTTGACCATTATTTAATATATCCATCTTCATTTAGTTTTATAAATCTTCATCAGTTTTAGTATTAATTTAAAGACTTCCTTCTTCACCAACAGTAATATAAACATTATCATCAATTTTCTTGATTTATCTAATTTATTTAGTATGATCAGTTTTAATAACTCTACAAACTTGTTGTTGAATTTGGTCATCAACCTTTCTTATAATTCTTTCTTCTACATATCCTCTTTAAAATAATTCAAAAAAATTGATAAGAATTACTATTATTATTATAATCTAATCTAAACTTACTTTTGCTTTCCAACTAATATTTTGAATTCATTAATATTGTTATCATTATAAGCATCAATAAGATAATCTTTGTTGAATTCATTCTATTTATTTATTAATATAATTATTTCTTTATTCTCTCAGTAATAATCATCAAAAAATATTTATAATTTTAATATTTGCTACAAATTATCAAAAGAAAAATTCTAATTTTATTTCGTTTTTGATCAGAATGCTTGCTTGCTTATTGTATTTAATGATTTTGTCAAATAAATTTACATATTCAATAGCATTGATATTTTGCATAATCGTTTCAGTTTGAGTGTTCATAATGAAGACAGAATCAACAGTTGTGATACCGTATACTATTTCGTTGTTGATATATCCACATCTATCAACTGGTTAATCAGTTCTGATAATAGCTTAACAAGCTTCTTCTTCGTTTTATTGAGAAAGATCAAACAAACAAAGGATTCCATCTAAACTGCTGCTGACAAATTAAGTTGAAAGATTCTCATTGAACTTAACACAAGTAACTTCTTCATTATGAGTTTCATTAAATTAATTTCTTTGCTTCATAGTTCTAAGATCCCTAATTAACCAACAAACAACATCATTAATTAACAACTAATCTAACCTTAAAAAACAATGAATTTATTTACCAAAAAACAATTCCTGATTCATTAGCACCAGCCAAGATGTGCTTTGATTTAGAAATAGAGTAGATTTCATTATTAACTATTTTATAATAAATGATAAATAGATGTTATTTACATTTATTTGTTTTTTATTTTAATTACGATTGAATGCTTTAATCAACTTGTTCGCCTTTAAATCATACAAACGACATTATCTGTCATTAGAGCATGTGTATAGAATATTCTCATTGATGAAAATATCATTTATTCTCTTTGTATGTCTATTTTCGCTCATCATTCCACCAAATTTGACATATCCGTCTTAGGCGAGAGTGAAATATCCTATTTCAAAATTAGATAGTGCACAAAAAATGTAATTTTTGTCTTCAGTCAAATCAAACTTCAAAACATATTCTTCATCTTCTAAAATTTCTCCTTCACATAAGTTTTTATTTTCAACAAAGCTAGCTTTTTTGGAGGTCTTGAAAGATTAAACTATGGATTCCATTTCTAATTAACTTTTAAGATAAACTATTTTGTTTATTTTAATTTTTAATTTTAAAGAGTGAATAATTTCTACTTAGTAACTCTATATTGAAAAAATTAATCTATTGAATTATTTAATATTGGATAAAATTATCTGTTTATCATTCTAGATAGATATCTTGCTGCTCCTATTCAATATAGCAACAAAAAAATTAATTAATAAATTAATAAAAATACATTCTCGTGTGGAAATACATAAATAAAATACAGTGCTATTTTAAAGATAAATATTCAATTAAACCAAATACAATTAATTCATTTATATTCGTTATACCTATCTATCCAATAAAAAAACAAGCTAAAAAATAAATAAATATCTTATTAATTCACATTAGAATATGAAAATAGAATTATTTTAAAATTAAAAAATCATTTTAATTTGGTTGGTTAAGTGTTTATTGAAATTATTTTAATTAAATTTAAAGAAATAATTGATGATTTAATCTTTAATGAAGATTGTTTGTCAAATTATTTATTTACTTCTACTGATAAATAAATAGATTTCATATTTACAATTGATAATAGCTAGTTTTATTTCAGATAATCATTTTTAAACTTCGACTTAATTTTTATTTTAAATATTATTGTAAAGAGAGGAAACACAGTACCCAACTCCTAATGTTATAGGAAAGATAAGAATAGATTTAAACCAAAACATACTTCCTAAGCCAATAGGAATTGCAAAAGGAAGTGATTATTTTAAGTTATCTTAAAATCTATAATTTATGTGTGAAAGTGTTTTAGATTTCTCTAATTCATAAAATTTTTTTTGTTCATTGACTTTTAACTAAGTTTCGTTTTCTTCTTCCAATTTCTTCCTAAAAGCTATTAACTTTAATTCTAAAAATATATCCTCCTAAGATTGCTTTTGCTTCTAGCTCATCAAAAAATCAATATAAATCTGATTACTTTTCTTGTTTAAATTACTGATTTTAAATTTCTTTATTACTTTTCTAAATCTTTCCTAAGGAATATATTTATTTACTTTTTATTCACTAATCAATATCTGACACAAAAAATCAAAGCCATACAAATAATCATAATATTTTTTAAATAACTAAGTCATATTATTAAATATTTTTAAAATGATTTTTCTCAAAAATATAAAATGGAAATAATTACTAAAATAAGACATTATTTTAATAAAAAATTGAGAATTCTTTTTTAAATTAATTATTGCTAATTTTTAGTTTTAGTCAAAGAAATTAGATGTGCATTAAAATGCTGTGCTTTCTATTGAAAAACTACCTAAAAAAATTAATTTATTACTCAAAATTTTTGTTTAAAATTCTAAAAAATAGAATTAATCATTATTTTTTAATGAGTTAGATTTTTAAAAAGTGAAAAACTAATTTAGAAATCATTTAATTTACTCAAATTAATGTATTTGTTTGTATCCTATTCGAGAAAGGTATTGAACAGTAATACTTCTATTTTTAGAACTCAAAAACAAGTCTAAAATATTCAAAATTTTTTCTTTTTGATTGCTTTTCTAAAACCAAATTTATTTTGAATAAATTAAATATCTGTATGTAAATTATATAAATAAATACTTATTTATTTTTGTTTAAATTTTTCATTGAAAGTTTTAATCAAACTTTTTATTTTAAAAATGACATTACCTTCTAAACAATAAATGAAATTAAATTGTATTGTATTGTATTCTTTGTTTGTTTGAGCATCAAATATGCTTAATAGGTAAGTTAACAAGAATTAAGAATAAATATTTTATCTTTTGAATAATATTTTATTAAAATTAAGATTTAAGAAAATTGTAACTTAGAAATTCGATGATGAGAAATAAAAATATTATTCTTCCATTTATCATTAATAATATTATTTATTGGTTATTTTGATTAGATGATAATAAATAATAATAATTTTTTTTATTTCTGAAAAATTAGGTTGAAATAAAATATATAACATCATTAGATTAATAATTAATTGTCTGTTTAATTTAGCAAATGTTTTTTTAAAATCAAATTTTTCAAATTAAGAGAGGTATCTAATTGCTTTATTTTTGCTAAACTAGTAGCAAGCAAATTGTGTGTTATGTTGTGTTTTGTTTTGTTTTAAATAGAATGAAAGAAGGAAATACAAATAAATGTATTAGCGGTATTTATTTCTAAGATTTACTTCTATTTTTCTGATCGCCTACTTAGTTAATTTAATTTAAACCTTTTGTTTTTTGTTTTACAAAATTTAAATTAATTCTAATCAAAAAAAACCTTGAGTTTCTTTGTAATAATTTTCAATGTAAAGAATTGATAATATTTAATAAAAATCAATATTTTGATTTGTATAACAAATTAATAGAAGAAAATTTACTCTTATTATCATTGTAAAAACAAATAAAGTTAGAGATATTGAATACAAATAACTCTTATCTTGTTCCATCAAGGAAACCATAAAGAATGAGGTAAGAAGAAGAAAATTAAAAGGGAAACCAATTACCTTTGCCAAACTCTCAGCAGCATCTAAAATGTCAACAAGAATTATTAAAGAAAAAGGATTTTAAATGGCAAGAAATAATTGCTGAGCAAGAGAGTATATCAGATTTCATTCTCTAAAATATTGTTAATTGGGACGCATTCCCTCTGAGTTTGAAAATACAAATATTAGAATAATTCCACATAATGATAGAGTCTACTAATTTCGAAGAGGAGGAAGATATAGTCTTAAAGTCTAATTGCAATTTCATAGACATGCTCAAACATAATAATCCTAAAATAGTCTAAATTACCCTAAAAATTCTTATTCAGTACACACAAAAAGCATAATCAATCAGTAAAATATTCTTTAAAAACATTATAATTATACTTAAAAATGTTATCAATTTAACTTAAAAACTGCAAATTAATTTGAATGATCTTGGATTTTAGCTAAAATTGTTTATTAAAAATAATTTTTCAAGAAAATTTCATTCAAAAACTTAAACAATGTCTTCTTATGATGAAATTAGCTTCATTTTTTTACTAGAAACATGATTTTTAGTTAAAAGAACCTCAGCTAATCATATGATAAAATAAAGTTTAAGTAAATTAACTTCATTTTTACTAGAACAAACTGAATACTTAGTTAAAAATTTAACATCATTTAAATTTTGAATTGTTTGACTGATAAATTAAGCATAAAATCAATCTTTTAAAACATTATTTTTTCATAAAAAGTAATACCAATCAATGCTAAATATCCACAATAATTCTTTAAAAACGAAAAATTTGATAGAAAGAAAAAATATTAATGATAATTAACCCATTATTTCTAAATTAACTTCATTATTGCAAGAATATTATCAATCATTAGCTAAAAAATACAATTTTTTTAAATGTAATTTGTGATAAGCAAGACATAAACTATTCAATTAGGCATGTAAAAATATTACTTCAGTATAAAATTTAACAAAATATTCATATAGATTCTCAAAAATACTTATCATTTCTAAAGCAAACACTGATATTTAACACTAAAAAACACACTCTTAAATAAATTAAGCCTAATTTAAAATAAATCTACTTAATCTATCATCAAATAAATTCAATATTTTGCATGAGCATTTCAAAATTTCAATTTTAAATGCTAATAATAAATCCATACAAATTAATGTTAAAAAGATAGCTGAACATATCTTTAAAACTTGATTTTAAGATTTAATTGTTAACATTTTATTGAAATTAAATTAATAATTTTAAAAATTAAAATGAAATTTAGATTATAACGTGCCTCATTTAGTAAGCCAGTTAATTTCAAAAGTGATGATTAGAAAGGAGTTCAGGGAAGCAACTATAAAATTGTTTATGCTAATATTTAATAAATGTAGAGATGGACTAAATTTTGGAATTTAGGAATTGTTTACCTCTACTGCTCCTAAACCTATCTGTGAGACTCTTAACTTATTTGAATTAATACTCCTGAAGAAAGAAGTAGGGATGAAAGAATTTCTTAAATAATATCTTCCATAAGTATTTGAATACACTTCAAATCAGTATTAAGAAGTAAGGTCATAAGCACTTAAACTTTTTGTGTCTTTAATAAAAGAATATGGTGAATCATTTATTGCACCATATAAATAGAAATTAAAGAGTAATTAAATAGATTTTGTGAATAAATAAATATAAAAAGATTAAAATGTTAATTCATCGAAGCCAGCAAATAATAAATTATTACAAAAAAATGCTTCAAAAAAATAGCTTTCAAATTAAAGTTCTCATTCAAACTTATCAAGACCGTCTCATTCTAGCTAAGCTGCTAATGAAAAACCAATAAATTCTATTTCAAAAAAACTTCCAATAAATTATATTTATAATAATGAAAAAAACAATCATGAAGATTAAGTTAGCAATCATGCTAATTAAAAAGTAAACAGTGAGGATTCTGGATTTAATATTTTGTCTAAAAAAGAAATATTGCATATAGAAAAGAATATTTTTAAGAGGAAGAAAGATTCATCAAGTAAAAGTTTAAAGGATGAACAAGCATTCAGTTTGAATGATTTATCTAAATCTAGATCGAGCTTAAATTCTAAGTAATAGAAAAAGAAAAATTCAGACACATTTAGTTAAGCTGATTATGAGGATAGTTCATATGAGAAGAATTCTGAATTTAGTATGAGAATGAGCAAAGAAAATAGTATGATTGTTAATCCATAATTGGTTTAACTTAAAAAAGTTGCAAATATTTATGAAAAGGCTATTGTGAAATCAGAATTAGCTGAAATTGTTGAAGCTGGATGTGGAGATAATAAAAAGAAATATTAACCTAAAATTGAAATTAAAAATAGAGAGAAAAAGGCTTCTTCTGTTTATAAGAAAGAAAAACCCGTTTAAATTTCTTCTAAAAAGGGAGAACTTGGGGTTATATCTTAAAAGCCCCCCATTTCAAAATCATCTTCTCAATCATCTCTTATACATGCTTCTAAGAAATTTAAATCTGAATAAGAATTAGTATTTAAAAAACCAAAAGGAAAATTAGAAGCAAATGAGAAGAGAGCAGATAATTAAACTAGATAATCAATTACACCTAATGGAGTTGATGAAGACTCCTATTATGCAAGTCCTGTTCCAAATAAATTTGACAGCACTAAAAATTCTCCAAATAAGAATCCAAGTGAATTAAATTTAATCATGGAAACAAATGACAATCAGTACAGCTTTTGTAAAGACTTGAGTGCTGTTTAATAAAATGACAATAATGAGTCTTTTAAATTTTTATAGGATTTGTTGCATTTTTAAAATAAAATTAAATTAGAAAATAGCAAATGCTTTGAAGATAAATTTGTTTCAAATGATTCTTCAATTTAAATTTAAGAAGAAGAAACACCTTTTGGAGTTGATCATGATGATTTTTATGCTGCTCCTAATCTTGATTACAATTCCGATTAAGAATAAAAAGATTAAAATGAACAAATTAATCAATCTCTTTCAAAATTAAAGAAAGAAACTCCTCATGGAGTTGATGATGAATCTTGCTATGCCGAACCTAATCTGGAATAAGATTTCAATGAAAGCCAAGAAGAAGGTGAAAATAATAACGATGTATAATAAAACGAAGAAACACAGCAAGGAGATGCTATGCTTTAGAAATTATAATCAAAAGATGATGAAAATAATTAAATTAAAGAAAAAAAAGATTACGCCAAAAAGAAAAATGATGATTAAAAATAAAAGAGCAGAAATTCAATCAACTCTTAAAAGTCAACTCCTAATGAAGACATTCAAAGACAAAAAGAATAAAATGAAAAAAATTAACAAGCTCAATAAAATGAAGAAAACTAAATGGTTGAAAGCATTGTTTTAGAAAGAAAGAATATTCATAATGAGTTACCTCACAACTAGCTTTAAGTTGTTGAAGAGGAATCTCATAAATAGAGTTATTTTTCTGCTGCTAAATAATTATCAGATATTTCTCTTTAGATGAGTTTTTTTAAGCAGCAAGCAGATAGCAATGATTAATTTAATTATATTGCAGAATCTAATTATTTAGGTTATGATATTCTAAAGTTTAGTAACAAAAAGGATTAAAGCGTCCCTCATTTCCACTAGGAAGGAGGAGCAGGCGAAGAAGAAAAATAAAATAATATAAGCAATTTTTATCACTTTGAAGATGAATTATATTAGTCATAGTAATCAAAAAGAAATTAAAATCATGAAATCAGAGGGTACTTTTTTAATTAAGATTTAAAAGATATTCTTTCAGTTGTAGAAAGTGCTGAGTAAAAGAATTATTTCTTCAATTCAAATAAAAATCAATAAGAAAATAAATTATCTCCAAATACTTAACAAAGAAACTAATCACAAAAACCTAAAGAAATTATTCAATAAGAAGTTAAAAATAAGAAGAAAAGTTCAGTTCATTCACATCGCTCAAGATAACCCTCTTAATCTCCTCATAAACAACCATTATATAACTACAAGGAGAAAATCCTTAGAGACGAAGAGAGAGAAAACGCAATGCAAATAATCAACAAATCCCAATAAATGAATGATGCTGTGGTCAATTCTTACATTTTATTGTTCAATGATAAACTAGTCAATAAACTTTTCCAGTAATAAAAAGATAAAATCATTTATATTGTTAACAAAGAAAATGTCAATCAATGGTTTAACTCAAGAGAATATGATAGTGTCAGCATTATTTCTTTTTTAATTCATTATATTGGTGATTAATTCTAGCGTGAAGACATCTCCTATCTCTCCAAATTTTGGAATTTCTAAAAATTCTTGTCTTTCAATAACGCATTGATTTAAAGTCAGACTATTCATGTTATGCACTTGTATTTCAAAACAATCTAAAAATACCCCTCTATTAAAGCATGCATCAAACCCAAATGTTTAAGAGACACAATTAATAAGCTAATTAAAATCATCCCTGTCTCCAGAGATAAATTGTTTGATGAATCATTTGCCTTCTTAGACTTCCTTTTTGAGTTAGATAACTACAACGACTATATTTTTGA
Organism: Tetrahymena elliotti 4EA; assembly: GCA_000231825.2. NCBI lineage: Eukaryota > Ciliophora > Oligohymenophorea > Hymenostomatida > Tetrahymenidae > Tetrahymena > Tetrahymena elliotti. Next base: position 1,636,026 of record JH720298.1, read on the forward strand.
TGCTATATCTGAAGTCCTACAGTCAAATGTTCCAAAATAAATTGTTTCCTCTCTCAGAATCCTATCAAATTTCCTGCGTCTATATGGTGAAAAGCGTCTTAATTCTCTAAAACCATTTATGCATATCATCAAGAGCATATCCTTCTCAGCCAACCTTCAAGTCAGAAATGCAGCCATCGAATTCTACCAAGAAGCTTACTCAGTAAATAAATCCTTATTTTTCTATTTTATTCAATCTGAAAACTAAAATCAAAGCTAGTTTATTTTAGCTGATAAATTTAATTAAAAAATGTTTGTTTTTATTAGATGAAATAACACTCAACAATTAATTTTCATCAGTATTAATGAGAAATTGATAATTTAATTATATTTTTTATTAAGCTTTATTGTTTAAGAAAAAGATAATTAATACAATATTCATATTGAATCTCCATTTTGAATCGAAATGTTAAGATGAAATTTGAAACGATTTTAAAAATTTTTGATTGAATTAATGAAAATCATTTAAAAAAATAAAATTTAGAATTAATTTGATAAATATTTTTATGAAAATTCTTCAAAAATGAAAAAACTTAAATATTATTTTTATAATTTAATAGTGGATGGGCGACTCTATTTTCGAATACACAAAATCTCTCAAGAGAACTTAACTTTTGTAGCTTGAAAAAGCGTTTTCACAAGTAAATTTAAAAGAAAAAAGACCTTTGAAATGTCCTATTGAGGTCTTTTAGACTATTATGAATGATTCACTTTATGAGAAAGAACAAAACATTTTTACTAGTGATGTTGATGAAGAAATTTAAAAACAGGTATTTAATTTTTCATTTTATTTGATTAATAATTTTTTTTGCATTATTTAAAATTAGGAATCATACATTAGAAAGGCTTTGGCAGTGCAGGAATGGGTCAATAAAGATGATTTAATACAAAAGATTGTCGATGATGCTTCTAATTAATCAAAATTAAAAGAGCAAAACTATTCAAATATAATTAAAATCATTTTGGAATTACTTGGTGATTGGAACAAATATTTGATTGAAAATACTCTCACCCTTATTAGAAATTTGGCTTAAAAGCTCAAGAAGGATTTCTGTCAAGGTGGCATCGAACTTTTTGAAGCTGTTTTTGAATTGTATTCCGTGGACAAAAGTATCAACAGAGATAAAATTAGCAAAGCTTTAGTCAGCTTGTTTGTTGTCACAGGTCTCAAGTAATTGCTTAAAATTATTCAGAAACTACTTGCAAAAAAGAGAAACATTAAAGAAATTCTTAATATTCTAAATTTCGGTTTAAGAAAAAGTGATGTTGGAAGTGTGCTTACAATAATACAAGAAGTCTAAATCTATTTAAGTGATAAGGATAGCAATACTAAAATAGCTGCATTTGATTTGTTTGGAGTTATAAGATATATTTTTGGTAATCCTATCATTGAGCAAAATTTGAATTAAGAATACAAGAACAATAGGTTTATTCTCTAAAAAATTCAAGAAAGTCATGTTAAATGTGCTAAGATGAAGAGTTTAAGCATACAAAAGAAAAAATTAGAAGAGCTTAAAAACTCCATTAGCAACAGCTACTCCAACTCTGAAATGAGCACAGCTTCTTATGATAAATAATATTTCTATGTTTAAATATAAAATTGCTCCTTTTCTTCTAAAAAATAATAAGTACCTATATAACAATTTAAAATCCAGAAAAAGCAGGAACTCTTATAAAGATAAATGTCTGGAGAACCTATTACAGAGGTGTATTAAGGATCCTTTGTACATGAATTCTTGTAGGAATAACACAACTAACCTCCTCAATAAGATGATGTAGATGAAATTTGATCATAATAAAAACTTACTTCTTAATTACTAATTAACTAAAAAATGCAAAATTATCAAATAAATAAATATATAAATGACAAATCATTAAACTTAATTTAATTCAAAATGTATAAAAATTATTAAATAAATAAATAAAACAATTAACTTATTTCAATTTTGTTTGAAATTTATATTTATAAAAAAATCTTCTCTGTATTTCTAATTTAATTGTTCTAAAATCACAACTCAAATTATTCATTTACATACCTAAACCCTTACTTAATAATTCACAAATTAAATAGTTATTTTTAATTCAAATTTATTTAATATATGTTTGGTTATTTTTTTAATTTTAATATTTTTAGAGTTTATTCAAATTTATAATTTTAAGAAAATTAACATTATTTTGATATTTTATTTGTAAAGTAAGTGATTTTATCAGGGTTTCTGGGTGATAATAAAAAGTCAAACTATAAATAGATTTGAGATAAAATAAGAAAATAATATTGCTTAAATGAATTAGATGATTTTGGTAAACAGGAATTAAGAAATATTTCAAAACAGTAAATAAGAATGATAAAATATTTAAAATGAATATTAAAGATAAATTTATTTTATAAATTTGATGTAATTTATTGAAAATGTATTGATGGAAAGATGGATGGATGGAAGGACAGTTTATTTACTTATTTATTTTGTAAGTCTTATTTATTTTTACATTGGACAATGAAGATAATTTACACAAAATTGCTTTGATTAATTAATAATTTTTTAGTCATAAATCCTGAATGAAATAGTTTTTTGTTTATGTGAATATGTATTTTTATGTGTATGTATGTGTGTGTGTATTTAAGTACATTTTAGAGCAGATTTACGAGATTGGTTGATTGATTTTTAAAAGAATTAAATTATTTTTTTATTTATTTGATAAGATAGTTATTAGTTATTATTTGCCTTTTGGTCAAATAAGTGTTTATTTTTCGTAATTATTGGTAGTAGCTAGGAGGTAACCTGAATATACAAACCTTTTAGGCAGTTTGATAGTTATGTATATAATTGGTATGTATTAGATATTCATTATATCTATGTATGTATATATAAATTTAAAGGATTTTCTTAAGGAAAAGGTTTCCATAAAACTATTTGATTTATTTTACTATTCTATAGAAGAGAGAATAAATTAATGAGATAATTTAGATTTATTTTTGTTTGTTTATTTGGTTGTTTCTTTTGTTTTCTTTTCTTTTTTGCTGAGAATAATTTTAATTTTATCAAAAAAAGTGTAGTTAAACTTTTAAAATCTGAGTTAATAGGAAATAATTATTGCTATCATTGATAGCAAACAGCTAGCTATTTATTTAACTTATCACTATTATTATGAGTTTATTTGGTTGATTATTGTATATTAATATGTCTCTATTTAAAGTATTAGTTTGTGTTTTTGTTATAAAATTTATAGGGCGATATAATCAATAGAGTGTTTAAAAAATAGGTAGGTAGAGTGAGCAGGCAGAAAGAGAGACAGACAGTAAAGAGCTCTTTTATAAATTGATTTGAAGTTATTTTAGCTTGTAAGCATCAAAGTATTTATTTATGCTCATTAATAATTTAATTCAGCTCATTATTCAAAGATGACTAAGAGTTATTTGTATCTTAAAATATATCTTCCAATCTTAATTTGTGTTAAATCTAAATAAGGCTTATGATTTATTTATTCATCATTCATTCAATAAATTGTTTATTATAAGAAGTTTTTTTATTTTAAATAACAATAATAATGATTAAATTTTTAAGCAATTCTTTATCTCAGTCTAACTCAATTTCATTTTCGAAGTCATTGCTTTTATCTGCCTTTTTGCTGTTTTTAGCAGCTTTACTTTTAGGAGCTTAAGGTTTTTTGAATGCACTTGCTTTAGCCTTTTTAGTTTATTTGATTGAAGGATCATTTGTTTAATAGTTATCTTGAGGAATAAATTACTTAACATCCTCAACTTAAATATCATTTTCAAATTAATTATCTAGCTGTTCAACACTATTTTTTCTCTTAAAGTTGCTGTCTGAACTCTCATTAGATTAATCTGATTGTGGTTGAAAGAAAGTATTTCCAACTAAATATTTTGAGATAAACTCCTAATTGAGATATTTTGAAGCAAATTATTAATCAACTTAATGCATTTTCATTTCTAAAAGAACATCTAAATCAGCATGAACAATCATTTTAGATTGACTGAAAAACTTACCATTCTTTTAATCTCTACTCATCTTAACAATAACCTATTAAAATTAATTAAAAATACTTCTTAGCTTCTTAGTTATTTTTAATCAAATTACTTTGGAAGAATCATTTTCTGGAGTTGGAACTGAAATAAGAACAAGTGGAAACTTAAAAATGGGACCTTAACCATTTGATGGTTGAAGATCGGTGAGAATTTTATCTTTTAAACTTATTTAATCCTTGATTGTGTTCATTCTTTAACTTAAATCTTGGACTTGATCTTGATTGTTCAAGAAATCAACACTTTGTTGTGAACATTAAACATTAATTTTTTCTTGCTCTATTTTTTTGTTTCTTTCCATTAAACTCATAAGAGCTAAATATTTAGCAGCATATTCAGTTAATGTTTTTTGCTTTTAAAGTAAAGTCTCTCTAATTAATATTTTAATTTAATTTTATTAACTTTTGCTTTAAAATTTTTTAAATTTTTACTTTTTTTTATCTCTTTCGGACTCAACAAGTTTAACATTTTTCCAATTGTCAGCTTGCAAGCATCTGCCTATTAAAATAAATATATATTTAGATTTATGAAATTAAAATAACTAATAAAGATACCGTTTAAGTGTGATTTTTCACAAGATTTGACAACTTTTCCAGATTTTTCAATAACTTTAGATGCAATTAACACATTCAAAGCATCATAAACTCTTCTTTTGATATTTTGTTCATCTTTTTACTATTTATTTAGATTAAAATTATTTAAAATGTTTTAGGATTTAAAAAGAAACTCCATACAATATCTTCAGGTTTCATTTATCCCATAGATTAACTTTTTAGTTCATCAACAAGTTAGTCAGCAACTTCTTTGTAAGATGTTTATCCTTTTTAGACAACTATCTATTTAACCTTGAGAGATAAATTACGGAGACCTCTAGATGAACGTTCACCTTTATCATCATCTATTATAAAATAATAAATTGTTATTAAGTTAAAAATAAAGTGATAAGGGTTAAAGGTTAATATTTATTAAAAGATATTTTGTATTTATTAAAGATATTTTAAGTATAGATAGATAGAAAAGGTTTGAAAGATATTTATTTATTTATTTATTTTGGTAAAAATAAAAAGATATCATCTATCTATATTTTGAATAGACGAAATTTTTAAAAAAGATATTCGTTTTGAAGATTTGAGAAATTATTAAAAGTATAAGAATGTAAGTAGATATATGTGGATATAAAAATGAAGATGCTAAGCTTTTAATAATTGAATTTGGTGGGGAGTTTACATATGGAATGTGTGATGATCAACAAAATTAATAAAGATAAAATTAATCAATTAATTAGCACTCTAAAAATCTTATTTAAGCAAATTAATCTATGTTGAAATAATTTAGATGAGTATTAATTATCCGCTTAATAAATTAATATTTTCATGCTCCCTCAATCAATTAATGAAAGATACAAAAAAAGATAATAGTATTTTATATAAATTAATTAATTTTACCAAAAAATAATAAATTATTAAAAGGATATAATTAATTTTTTATTTGTTTTGTAATTATTTGTTTGTTTGATTGATTCATATCCGCCAAATTTAAATCGAAATGTTATCAAAAGAAAATAGATAGATTTTTCAGACTTAAACAGAAAAAGATCGCGCCAGAGAGGCGCAAAATCAAAAGATTAGAAATAAATTAAAATTCTAAAATAAAATATAGTTGTTACCATCTAAGTAGTTAGTAGAATTATTTAAGTTAACGTTGCTGTTTAGATGACTCATAGTTGAAGGTGTGAAAGCTTGTTCGGTTGTAGTGTTGTTGCTACTTTTTTTGTGGAAGCTGCTTTCTCCAAGTAAATTTTTATTTAGTTGTTGCTTGAGACTTCCATTTATTAATAAGTTCTACTCACTTACTTGCAAATTTTTTTTAGTTAGAGCTTGGAGCACAGATGGTTTAGTCCATAATTGAGATAGGGATTCGTTATTGAAGACTTCACCTTCATCATCTTCCTAGTTGTTGATTGAGAGCAATTGTTATTGGTAGAGACTTGAATTTAAAATTAATTTAGAGGTACTTTAATCAACCCATTTTTGTGTATTATTTGAATTTCCAACTAAAATATTTGTATTACTTTTTACACTCTTATTTTTCAAAGAATTAAATTAGTTAAAGGAATTTTGATTGTAAGTTGGAGATGAAAAATCAGCGTTAATTTAGATATTTTAAATCACTTTGTTTCCTTGATAGTTTTCATTTGTGTTGAAGTCGCATGTGTTATTGTTATTTTTGTTGTTGCTTGCATTGTTATTATTGTTGTTGTTCATATTGGAGTTGTCGAAAAACAATGATGATGAAAAATTATTGAGACTATTTTCACATGGAATATTATTTTTAGTGGTTTTCAGTGTGAAGTTTTGAATATCACTTCTTACGTTAGAGAAGTTATTTTAGAATCCGCTTATTCCTTTGCTTGTGGTTAAATTCAATGAGTAAGAAGTGGTGTCCTTCAATGAATCAAGCATGTGATCTTCGAAATTGCGTGATTGTGTTGCTGTAGTTTTTGAATTGTTTTTGTGATTTGAAGATTCAGGATCGTCGGGAGTTTCTAAAATAGCTTTTGCTGAAATAATTGCTTTGCTGCTGGAAAGGAAAAGCTTCTTATTTCCATTGATTTAAAATCCATTAGAATTGCTTGCACTGCTAATACCATTTGAATGAGCAGCCCCTATGTTGGAGCTGAAAAAATTCTAATTTTAATCTTAAGTATTTAATAATGTCGAATTGAATTATCTAGTGCTATTGCCAAACAATCTTGAATTAGCAAATGTGCTAATGTGGTTGTTGCTATTATTCTTCGGTGAAGGAGATTACTCGTCTCCGCTTTGCTAACCTTAAGGCATCTTGCATTCCAGCATATGGCTGCTTTTTATAAACAAATTTTTGTTAAAACTTTTTTATTTTTTACAAAATTTAAACACAAATAAATATGCATGAACAAATGAATAATCTCAATAAAGCGATCACAAATCAAAGAATCAATCTATCTTTCTATCAAAAAAGGAAAGTTAAAAAAATTGAAAGGCAATAAATAGATAAGAAATCAATGCTTCCTTTATTCCTTCCCCTTTTCTTAGAATCCAATTAATCAATCAAATCAATCATTTAATTACTCTATTCTCTCTCTCTCTCTCTCACCTTTGCTTATTTATGATTGTATCAACCACAAATAATCGAATTATCATCGAGCATATTTTTCTGTGAATTTTCATATTTACTCTTTTTTTCAACTTAAATTTAAGTAAGCATGTGACTGCGCTTGTGATTTGTTTGTAAAATTAGTTTGTATTAATTGATTGATTTGAAAAATGAGATAAGTAAGCAGCTACTTCCAAATAAAAATAAATTTAGTTTTATTTTATGAAATTTAAATTTGGGAGCGGGCGGGCTGATCTGAATTTTATCAATCAATCAATATTCACCACACTTTATTTAATGGCAGTAGATAGTATAAGTGGCATCTCTTACAAATATTTAACAAAAGGAATGTTTTTATTTTCTAACAAGAAATCTAATCTAAATTTAGACACTCTTTCTCAGTTTAGAGGAGATTACAAAACAGTTATATTAATTTTTTCAAACTTACTTATCTCTACTACATAAGTAGAATAAATAACCAAAAAACCAAATACTTCTCAAAAGATAGTATTTAGTGGTTCTTAAGATTACTCTCATGTTTTTTTACTGCTTTGTAAATAATTATCTTAAAATTTTTGACTAGTTCAACTTTTCTTTTTTCAATAAATTCAATTTTCTTATTGTTGACTTAATTGAATCATTTTCGTCATTACTTGGTTGATTGAAGCATCTTTTTTTATAACTAGATTTTGATTGAGCTTTTTATTTGTTGAGGCTAAAGAGAGTAAGTTATTTTTTGTATATATGGGACTGATTGAATAGATTGGATTGGATTGTATTTGATTGTGTCGCTTTATTCATATGGTAAAATATGTAATGAATAAAATGATTTACAATTGACCTATGGGGTTGAAAAGACTTTCCTCTTTTAAGTGGGGATTTTCAGCTAATTTTATATGTTGATTAGAATAAAATTATAATTGAATTATAAAATTATCCTTCTCCAAAAAATTTAAACAAAAAATCTTTAGAGAAAAGAAAATTAGGATTTGGAATTAAGCTTTTGTCTTGTAAACATCCATTTATTTACTAACAAAGTTATTTGAAAATTATACTTTTGTTGGATTTATTCAAAAAAAGAATGTTTTTTTAATCAAATTTTTAAAAATAATTAATTAGTTGTAAATTTTAAGTGAACCTACTTTTAACCAATTTAAGATCGAATTAAATATTCTTTTTCAATTAAAATTTTAAATTTTACCACAAATTTATTTCTTTGATTTGTAAAATTTTATTCTAATTTCTTTGTTTTTTTATAAAATATTTCATTGATTACATGAAAAATGTTTGATTCTTTTTTAACAAAACGTTGAAAAAAAAATTTAATATTTTGTTAAAATTTGTAGTGTTTTTATTGATTAAATGTAAATAATGAACTGTTTGAAATACTTCTAAATAATAAGATGGCATTCTTTCATTTAACTTTTGTTTGCTATTTATTGTGAAGAATTAACTCAATGGTGATGAAAAAATGGAAAAAGAAATAAAATGGATGTTAGTTTTAATTGGGAGAGGATTTATTGAGTGAGTGGAAAGATGATTAGTGGATTGTTTTATTTAAAATAAAAGAATACAAATTTCATCAAAATAAATTAATGAAGTGAAGAGGATAATTATTTAATTTATTTTTTTATTTTTTTTTTGCTTTTGATTTTTTTTGTTAACTTTGATCTCAAAAAAAATTGATTAAAAATCAATCATGGAAGAAACTTACTTTTAAACATTAATTTTTTGTGTGTTCCCTGTGTCATACAAGAATAATTTGTAGGCTTTTCTCACTCAGGATCGTTCGTTCTTTTAATTTATTGTCAATATTATATGTAAACACTATTATATGGCGCTAGATTCAGTCACAAAGATCTATGTTTTTTTTGTGGATTTTTTCTTTTTCTTCGCTGCTACTGTGTTAATTGATATTAATTTATTTAGATTAACTTTACAAGTGAGCAATTATGTGTTTGATTTGCTTGTGAATTGATCTGTGTTTGCTTTGTTTATTTATTTATTAATATATTTATTAATTTATTTTTTGCTTTTTTGTTTTCCCCTCTTATCTTCTTTTCCAAATTTTATTAATTTATCAAATTAAAAAAAATTATCTAAATTTTCTTTCTTTCTTGTTTAAAGAAGTTTTCTTTGTCTTCATGTGTATTGATTAATAATATCCTAGCTAATATATCTTTCATCAAATCAAACTAAAAAAATACCAAACACACAAATAATTAAAGAAATAAAGAAGGACAAGCATGTTTGATTTAAGTTAATTATTTTTTTAAGTCTTCCTTTTATTACTGATTGAGTGAATGATTGAGTAGAATGTTTTTTGTTTTTAGATTATTAACTTTTTTTCTTTTTTCTTTTCTAATTCTTTCTTTTCTAAATATAACTATTTATTTATTTCATTTTTATCAAATTATATCCTCTCTCTTCCCAGCCATCTTATCTCAAATCTTTATCAAACATTATTCATTAGAATTTTCACAAATTTAAAATCAACATAGTGGCTATGCGTTGAAAATTTATAATTCTAATTGAAATATACTATACAACATATATTTCTGTGAGATTAAATCCAAGTTTCAGGAGTTTTGCAAACTCTTTTTTGAAGTTGGGTCAATTTAATTAAAATTTAAAATAATATTTAATATAATATTGCCTCATTTATTTATTATAAAATTTTGTAATTCCCTACAAATTGCTTCAAATTATGAAGTTATCGAAGTCTCTGAGCAAGTTTTTCTGATATAAAGTAGGAAAGTATCCAGAGGATCAATTCCTATAAATTATGTTTTTTTTAATTTTAAATCTCAAATTTTAATCGAAAACTTAAATTTATTCACCAAATTTATTTAAAAATCATTTTGTACTCTAAGAAACTTAGTAAATTTAGCCTAAACATGGCATTATCCCAAATATGTATTTTAAATTTTAATTTAATTTCTTAAATTATTTCTTCTGGTTCTAAGTAAATAAATGATTTGATTTTAACTAAATTAAATATGACAAAATCATATTTCTAAAACAAAACTAATAAATGGATGCATTTCTTACCTAAAAGCACCAAAAAATCATCTTTTATAATAGAAAATTATTTAAAAGTTTTGATTAAATTTTTAATTTTATTTTCAAATTTGATTTTAATTTATTTAAAATTTTCAAAAAATTTAATTTCAAAAATTAATTAAAAAAAGATAAATTAAAACTAATTCAAAAACATTCAAAACAATTCTAAAATAAAATTTTAATTTTAAAAATTCCAACAAAAATAAGATCGAAAAATGAATAAAAATTATAAGAAACATTTTATTCAAGGAATTCAAGCACTAATACCTAATACATAATTGATAGTTACAAAGATAAATAAAATATTGTATCATTACTTATTGTATTCTTTTTTAAATAATTTTGTAAAAATAAAGTAAAATATTTAAGCTGAAAGAGTGAGTGAATTTAACAAAAAGTAAAATAATTTAATTAAATTTGACAGAAAAATTGCACAAAAAACTGATTAATAATTGACTTAATACAATAGTTAGCGTTTTTATTGGTAACTAAAATATTCTTCCAAAATGTCAAAAATAAGATTATTTTATTTATTTGAATAATTTTTTGTAAATAAACTTGTTCATTCATCATTCATCTATGATAATTTCTTCTGGTTTAGCTCCTTTATTTGATTTATTTGAGTTTTCACCACTATTCATGTTAATATCTCCTTGTTTCTTATCTATACTGCCAGATTGAGGAAGATCCTTTGTATTTTTACTCTAAATTTTAATTCAAAATTATTTAAAAAATCAAATCAAATATTTTAATAATTATTTATTTTATTCTATTCCTTTACAATATTGATTTTTTATAATATTCAGAAAGAAATATCTATTTTTTAGTTTTTTATTTATAATGAAATATTTTTTTTACCTTATGATTTTCATAGATAAACATGAAGCCTAAAAATATATTGACTAACCCTTTTAATAATAAAAAATTATTCATGCTACACTTGCTAATTCTAATATATTTATATTACCTATGGCTAAAATGTAAGCTGGTAAACCTAACATTATTGTACCTACACTTTAATCATAAAAAAAATATTTATAAATTCTTAACTCTCTATTTTAAATATGATGCAGTTGACTGAATCAACTAATAAATGTTAAAATCTCTGCACTGTAATCAATTTAAATTTTAAAATTAAAAATAAATTATAGTATTTATCTTACAAAATATGGAAAAATCCTCTGCCAATCTAAGACTCTAAGAAGTTAAAGTACTAGAACAAATATTTAAAATTAAATTATGCTAATAAGATCATTAATCCAAATATTCTATTTTTAACAACAAAAAAAAGTTAGCAAACAAAGGAGTCAATCCATACATATTCAGGCTTTATGCTCTCAGGTATAGAAGTAAACTGAAAAATGAGCTAATTTTAAAATAAAATTTTACATCCAATAGAAATTCCAAATCTTATCTTTAAGTGACCAAGGTTCTTAATCCTCAGCATAAACAAATCTAATGATAGGGATAATCATAACTATTAACCCATCTACAATAGCTAGAATTTTCAATATTTTCTTTAATTCCATTTCTTTAGCTCTTTTTTATCCGTATTATATTATTTCCTTTCGTTTATTTAATGTTAATAAGCTCCAAATTTATTTATTGTTTTATTTTTATTTAATGTCTACCTATTTAGTTCTTATATCCTTAGTTCTCTATTTATCTTGCTCCTATATTGTTTGCTTGTTTTATTCAAAAATTTTGTATGAAAATTAATTTTAATAAATTCTTTACAAATTAATTTAAAAAACTCTTCAAAAAATAGCTGGAAATTAACAAATAAGCAAGCAAAATATGACAATAAAGGAGAAATATGATTGAAATAAGTAATGTAGAAATTTAATTTAATATTATTAATTATACAAAGAGTTTTTCAATTATAAATTATTAAAGATATCACTTACTATATGAACAGATTTTTCTATTTCTGGAGTTTTTGTATGAATCACTCTATTCATCCATCCTTTCCATCTATCTATCACTAACTCATAGACTAAATCATTATTTGATTTGTAAATTATTTATAGTCTTTTAAATTACTTTACATAATATGGCATTAGTTATTTCTTTTAAAATTATCACTTAATTTATATTATTAATTTTTTATGATGTATTACCAATTTTGATATAATGCTAATTCAAAATTTAAAAAGAAAATATTAAAAAAATAATTACTTCAACAATTTAATTTTTATTATCAAATATTTATATTATCTTTTACATTTCCATTCAATATTGTTGGAATAAAAAAATTAGAAATGAATTTTTAAGATGATTTGATTTTAAAAATTTTAGAGTAAATGTTTTTTTAAGAACAAATATTTATTTTACTATGTAAAATTAGTTTTAACATTAATCAATTTTTGATTTTTTATGCTTATTATCATATTTTATGGGTTTTTGATTGATTATTATTAATTCGTGTAAATAACAAAATAAAATAGGCAAAGATAAAAATTATTAGAAGCATTAAATAGGAAAACTTAAATAGCTTGCTTGATCAATATAAAGTAAAATGAGACCTCAAATTATCCATATATTAGGAGGTATTTTTAAATGCAAAATATTCTTAATTTGTTGAAAAAAAGAATAATTTTTAAGCAAATAAAGCAACATTTTGAAAATAATAATCTTGCATACTTCTATTGATGAATAATCTAGATTATCTCTTAAGTAGATATTAATAATTCTATTTGTTATTTTTATTTAGGCCCAGGCTGTGGAAAGGGTACCCAATGTGTAAGACTAGCTACAAAATATAATTTCAAGCATTTATCCGCAGGAGATCTATTAAGATAAGAAGTAGTATTTTTACATTTTTTATGAATTTAAGATTTATCGCAACATACAAAAAACAGCTAAAACAATAAGTTTAGTAAAAAATGAGTAAAAATAAATTTGTTGAATAACTAGCAAAACAATGAGATTAGGAAATCCTTTTGTCAATAGAATAAAAAAAGAGTTTAAATTTAAAATTTAAAATTAACTTAGGATAATTTTTCTATTTTAAGAATCTTTTTTGAATTTAAAAACAAAAATTAAAATAGAGTAATTAATTAAAATAAAACAAGTGATTAACTATAGATTTGTTAGAATCTACCAAAATTAAATTACTTTAATCTTATTATCGACTTTAAATATTTAGTAATCAAGATAAGGATCTCAATACAGTAAACTTATTTCTGATATCATCAAAGAAGGAAAAATCGTCCCTGTAAATAAATATTTAAAAGCCACATCAAATTTTGTTTTAATAAAATATTAATTTTAAAATTAAGGACTTTATCACTTGTAATCTTCTAATAGACAGTATATTAAATGAATAAAAAACAGTAATTTATCGTTTTTTTAGTTCGACTTAATATTAAATAGCTTGATTTTGTTAATGAAGTCAAATATTTATGCACTTTAAATTTTCTCATTTTAATTATTTATTTTTTATTGAAGAATAAATTCCTTATTGATGGTTACCCTAGAAATGATGAAAATTTATAAGGTTGGTTGAATGCCACCAAAGAAAAGAAGCTTGATATTTAAGCTTTAATATTTTTCGAATGCTCAAAGGTATATTTTTCATAATCTAAATTAAAATATAAATATTTGCTTTCTGTATATATATTTACATGTTTGCAAATTTACTAATTTTTGCAATTTCAAACTAAACAATTAACTAACTAACTTTACAGGAAGTAATGTGGGAAAGAATAAAAATGAGATCACAAAATTCTAATAGAGAAGATGACAATTTAAATTCATTTAAAAAGAGATTAGATACTTTTTATAATCAAACAATGAAAGTTAAGGACTACTTTGAAAGCTAAAATAAATGCATTACTGTAAATATTCTTTAGTAAGTTTATTGAATTCTTAATAATATATGAAATAATTAATAGATAAATGCTGAAGATACTCCTGAAAATATATTTACTTCTATTGAGAAAAGGTTAGAATTTTTGCTCAAATGATTTTTACTTTTAAAATAGATTGATTGATTACTTGTAGTTTTTGGATGAATTAACTAATAGAATGATTAAATTAATAAACTTGAATGGATAATTAATTGTATGTGATATATTGTAAATTATTCGGAAGATATTTTTCAACCATTATCTGAACTTATAAATGTTTAGAATTCTTTTAATATACATCAGATTTTATTCAAATAACTTTTGCATTTTTCTTGTAAGAGGTAGTTTATTGCTTATTTTTTTTATAATTTTAATGAAGTAATAATATGTATTTAAAGTAAATTATGATAAAAGATATTTTTCAGTCAATCTAAATTTATAAATGTTTAGAGTTCCTTGAACAACTATGAGATTTTATTAAAATAACTATTTTATAGCAAAAGATTAAAGGCAGTTTATTCCTATTTATTTAAAAGTTTTTATGAATTAATTTTATTTTAGTTTATTTTGTAATTACACTCAAAGGTACTAAAAAAACGAATAGCAAGCAATTTATCATACATAGTAAAACGTCTTTATTAATCATTTTTTTTGTTTTTGGATTAATTTCTTTCTTTCTGGGATAAATAGAGTTCATCTTTGGTTAAATATTTTAAGGAAGAATAGAAGTTTAGGGTAAATTATCTTGAAATATGTATGATAAATTAAATTTTAAAACAAACCAAGAGATAGAAAGTGAAATAAATATTTTACAATTAAAGTGAACAAAGATAATTTGAGAAAGAATTATTCATATAATAAGGATACAAATTGTATTTTTTACTAATTTATTGTAATTAACTTTTTAGGAAGCTTTGCAATTATAATATTACAGGCTTTGATGATCTTTAAATTATTTAATTGATTTTAGATTCTTTTCTCTGATTTAAGACGATTTCTTCTTTTTTTCTGCTTTTTTTTTGGCTAGCTATTTTTTAGTTTATTGATTGATAGATGTATCGATTGCTACTAAAAATATTATAAATAGTTGGTAACTAAGCAAGGGAATCTTAAATTATCGAATTATAATAAAGAATTTAGATTTCATATAAAAAATAAAAAAAATTGATTGAAAATGGGTAAGATAGAATTGAAAGCAATAGAATGCGATGATGATAAATAAATTGAAAGGAAATAAGATGAAGAGGAGGAAGAAGAAGAAGAAGAAAAAGTTAAATGTAACATTTTAGTTGCAAAGCGCAAGAATATCAAAAAAGCAAAATGGAAATTCAGATGTTCTTTATATCCATCGATAAAATAAACAGAATGCTTTTATTTGTATGGCTCTTTAGTTCTTCACACAGATTATACTCCATGGAATATTTATTCATGCGAAACTATGGATATTGTTCAACGTCATCAGTAAATATCAAACGTAGCTATCAACAAATAAATTGGATCTATTGAAACTAATTTTAATGTTATAAATCCTGGCTTATTAGACTTTGCTTTCTTGGTCTAGCATTTTGAGAATAAATAATTGCAGGTTTTTTATGATTTCGCTTAGAGTTTAAAGAATTTCAAAATATTTGTGGATGTAATCAACTAAAATATTGTTGACAAAAAGAAAATTTTGAGATCGATGCCTAAGGTATTGGATGTTTTAGAGTAATAATACTTTTAATTTGAGAATTGGGCTAATGATATTATTGATAAGCACTTTAAAGATGAGTTTTTTGGCTATTCTTTATTCTAATCCAACTACAGAAAAGGTTATGCTGAATTAAAAAAATCAGTTACATCATAAAATACCATTTCGCTACTAGGCTAAACAGTTCAAGATGTATATGAAGCTGAAATATGCAAGATGAAGAATAAATCAGTTTAGTTTGAAAAATGTAATTTCTTATTAATAGTTTTTTTAGATCATTTCCAAAGCAAATTCTAATTTATTTATGTGGTTTTGCGAGCATTAAGATCCAATCCAAAAAATATAATCTTTTTCATCAAAAAAATTTACAGAGCAACTAAGTTCTAAAAATAAAATTGATTACAAAATCTATTTCTCACCTTATTTCTTCTAGTTAAATTTAATAGTTAAAATTATTTCTATAAAATACTTTCTTTTCATATCAAAAAAAGATAATCTAATTTATCAAAAAACATTAAAAAAGACTAAGTTCTAAAAATAAAATTGATTCGAAAAAATTATTTCTCACCTTTATTCTTCAAATTAAAATTATTCTCATGAAATTCTTACTTTCTTTTGAAAAACTATCAAATGAATATTTCTCACAATTAATATCGAAATTAATGAAATGAAATGATTTTGATAAGATTATTAATGAATTTTGAATTAGAATTAATAAGAAGCCAATGAAATACAATTTTTAGAATTTATTTTGATCTTGCCAAAGAGTTTGCTAAGATTTTTAAAAATAATATTTATTAAATATAAAAAATGTATTTGTTTTAAACAATAATTATTCTTTTAAAAAAATAGATTAAGACTTCAATATTGATTAGTTGATTGAAATGATAACTTATATTATATCTGCTACTTCTAGCTCACTTCCTCATCAAACTAAGCGTCTCAATTTTACTACAATTGAAGGGTTTTAAATACCAGGAACTTTGGAAATTTACAAATTAAAATATTCTGACTACAAGAAGGATGATCCAAATTTCCATTGCATAGCAGAACACGATTATATAATGATTATTAATGTCCTTAAAGTCGAAGATGTATGGCTTAAGAAGCTTATTGATATAAGAAAGGAGCTTGAAAACTATAAAAAACCTAAAAATCCCCCTCTTATACTTGAGCCTTCTTATGCTCTTAGCTGTAGAAGCAGTCTCATTTTCAAAGAAGAAGATGATGAAATCTTAAGAACTGCCATAATAAATTCTCGTGATGATTTTAGTTATGATGGATTAACAGAAAGCATGGATATATCTGAAAAAATAATTGAAACAAGTGTATCAAATGCAAATTATAATGGTAAAAGTGATGCTGAAACAATAAATACAGAAATATCTGAATACTTCACTCCAGAAGTTATTGATTTGGCTGGAAATAAAGAACATTAAGAATATTTGTAAAGATAAATTTAATAAATACAATAAAAGGAAAAGATAGCTCAAAATTTAAATAAATTCTATCAATTGTAGTAGTAGGAAGTAGAATTGTCAAATATTGAATACTCTTGCCAAGTTGAATACTTTTTAGATAAATTCTACCCCTCAGACGATGATAAAAAAAAATAATGCTAATATAAAATAATATGAATAAATAAATAAACAATAAATAGCTCGCTAATATCACTATTATCTTTACTTCTCTTCTTCAAATTAATTACTCTAAATAAATAATCAATAAATTAATGAATCTATAAATTTATCTATTTTTAAAAATAAATGAACATTATTCAATAGTACAAAAATAAACAAAAAGCACTTTTATTAAACAATTAAACTGATCTGATATCAAAAAATTGATGTTTATGATAATAAGCTTTTTCAATTATCTGATGTATTTTGTGCAGAAAATTAAATAATCGATTGAATTTTAATTTTCAAAATACAAATTTAAAAATAGACAAAATTTATTTTTAAATTCACTCTATCAAAATATATTCTAATTAAAAAATAATAAAATAATTTATCAATGTGAAACTAACTATATATTTATATATATGCTTTTATTTTCTGTTAATCTATCTATTTTACTTCTTTATCATTGTCTTCAATTTTCTATCAAACTTATGAGCTAAATAAATATTCTCTATCAAATAAATCATCTTGTTTTATTCATTATTTTATTTTCTCTTTAGTTTTAATGTAATATGGGAATATATCATTAAAAGAATAAATTTTAAGTTAATATATTTATCTATCATTAAATTAAAAATCAGGTTTTGAAATATCAGCCATTATATATTATCTATAAAACGTAAATTTACTTCTTTTATATACTCCATAATATCAATGTTAAGAAAGAATTATGAAAATATCTTTATTTTTTTTCTAATTTATATATTGTTTGTATTTTTTTGGGTAAACATAAAACAGAGTGAGAATATATGAGGATTTACAGAATATAGAATGTCCATTTAAATTGTTGTTGATCAGAGAGTGGGTTAATTAAAAACATGGAAATAAAAATTTGAAATGTTTTAGAATACTTTAAAATTAAAACATGAATGAAATACAAAAAATTTGGTAAATTTAAATTAAAATAAAAGAGATTAAATATCTTCTTTTTCCAAATGTTTAGGAAAGATAAATAAATATTGAAAATATATCAAATTATAATTTCCATCGATTAAAAAATCATATTGAGATTAAAAAAACTGTTAAACTTGAGGTTTAATTTAAATTATTAATTAAACTTGTTTTATCTTACGCTTTTTATGTAATCTTTTTTTGTTATTCTTTTTAAAAATTATTCTAGGAAATATTATTTTTAACAAAAACAAATGAAAGTTTTGAAATATTTGTTGCATTAAAAGAGAAAATTGAGTAATTTAAACATCGAAAAAGTTGAAAAATTAAATAAGATTTAAAACTAGAATTTCTATATTAAATTTGATGGTTTACTTGTTTGCTTGTGTTTCTTTATTTGTTTATATGATAATTATAAAGATATTTTAATTAGTTAATATTCTTAAGAATTATCAGGATAATTAATGACTACTTTAAGTGAGAGTGAAAAGATTTGGTTAAAGTACAAAGATAGATTTAGAAAGACAGATTATTCTAAATTTTAACCAAAGAAATTCTATGAGCCAATAAATATAGAGAAAGAATAAGAACTTATAATAGAATAAAACTAATAAAAATCATACGAAAGTTAGTTTCCATATTATGATGAACTTCCAAGGTAAATTGTTAACAAAAATTCATTATGAATGCTTTGTTTTTATTTTTTAAATTCAAATCGCTTAAATAGTGAAAGGATTATTGATAAAATAATTATTTTTCTTGCTTTGAACTACAATTTAATAAAAATAATTTCATTTTTAAATATAGAATGAGTAGATAAGAAATGTTTCCTCATAAAGGAATCACTAAAATAGAACATTTTGGATATATTGGAATGTTTAGTGGAATAGCACTAGGCAGAGTTTTTGGCGAAATATATTATGGTAAACTTAAATAAAGATAATAAAGTTATTCTTTTATGATTAAAATCAATTTATTTTAAAACAATAAAGGAAATTTGTTAACAAGATATAAAATCTTCAAGTCAAGACTCATTTTGAGCTTTTTCTTTTCTACTAGTTTTAGTAAATATTAATTAAGAGTACAATAACAATACATATTAAATATACTATTTCTTTTCAATTATTAATAGTGTTTATTTCTAGTTTTGCCATTGATTTCTAGCCTTAGAACTTGTAATCAATCTATCAATTTTACAAAATTATTTTATAAAATTATTTTTAATTGCTTTAAAATAACAGAGGAATCAATGAAATTTAACATTTTGATGAAGTTTCCAACAGATATTTCGACCTTAAATTTGATGCTTTCAAAGATATAAAAGATATTAAATATAATGACCAAAGAATAGAAAAGAAAGACTATAAAGCAATCTTAAATGTATTAGAATAAAGGAAATTAGAGATCAAGAAGAAGCAGTTATATGATTAAATTTGATTTCAAACTCTCTTTATAAATTTACTCTTATTTTTTTACTTCGAAACCTATATTAAATTACTATATTGAAAATTCTTCATATTTCAGATAGATAAATATGACCAATCATAATTATTTGTAAAATTAAATGAGGTTTTTACAAGAAATGTTAAAAATCTTACAAAAATTAAGCTTCAAGTAGAATTAATTAACAGAATCTAAACAAAAGAAGCAAAAGATTATCTAAATAATAAATATCAAACCAATTAATTTATTTAAATCAAATATTTTTTATGTTTATAGTCTCTTTTTAAATAAATTACTTTAAAGTATTTTCATTATATTAATTATTTAATAAAAAAACTGTCCTTTTTATTATTAGATTAACAACGTACAATTAAAATGACTGTCAATCAATTCAAAAATTGGTAGAGTAACAAAATATTAAAGTTTTTAGTTTATTTTATAATAAACAATTAAATATAAAAATATTCAAAATTTAAGCATTTCTTTCATTTGTAATTGAATGAAAATAACCTAAAATAAATGTTGAGGAATTTTCCCTTTTGATTTTTAAAACATAAAGAAAATTCTTTTTAATTTAGAATAAATAACTTAAAAATAAATATTGGATTTTAAATCTTTATCTAATTTTTTATTTAGTTTGATCGAGTTAATTTAATAAATTACTGTTTGTTTTAATTAAAATTTTTAAATTTTTTTTTACTGAAATAAGATGAATTTATGAATGTTTAATTATTTGATATACCTTATTTCATTAATACAGAGTCTCTTTATTTCATAGATTTATTTTTAAACAATTTAAATTGAATTTAAAATTTGTTATTTTTATCAACGAATAGTGTTCATATTTTCTTTTTTATTTAAAAATGTTTTTAATCTATTTATTAAAATAAATAAATAAATTAATTTATAACTTGAAAATAAAAATTAAATTTTTAATTTTAAATTTGTGTTTTATTGATCTAAATTATTTTTTTTAGCTATTCTAAATTTAATTTAAGACGATATTGTTTGTTTGATTGAATAAAATATTTAAATTAGATTGTTTTAACAAGATTTATTTACCATGCCTTAATGATCTGAAATGTCTTATTAAATTAGCACAAATAACTGTTGTGAAAATGGTTATTTATTCAATAAAATAAAGATATTTTTTATTATCAAAATCAATTTTATTTGTTTATTAATTTTAAACATTCATAGCTTTATGTTTTAATAGTAGCTCAGCTCAATCAACATAGGTTTTAATTCTATCATTCACCAGTAACTATCTTTCTTGCTAATTGGAAAATGTCTACTTCTATTCAGGTAAATTAAATATTCTACTCTAAATAGAAAAATGAAATAGAAAATAAATAGGTTAAATAAGAATAGAAAGATAAATATTCATTCATTCATTTATTATTTATTAATTGATTGATTGATTTTTTTGATTAATTTAAAAGAATATTAAAAATAAATGATCAGAATGTTAATTTACTGTTTTTTGCATCTGTTTGGTGGTGCTAAAATCAAAAAGTAAAGAAAGATATGACTAAGTTTAGAAGAAAGAAAGAAATAATGAATAGAAAGTAATTGATTGATTGATTTAAATTATTTTTTTGTTAGTTTTTCTATTTGTTTGTAAAGATTTATTGATTAATTCCTGTTGAATTTATTTAGTTTGTATATTTATTCCAACCAAATTAAGTTTGTATTGATTGAATTAATTTTTGTTTTTATAAATTATTCAATTCACAAAATTTATATTTTTTTTCTGAAAAGATTAAAATTTTAATTGTCAAAAATTTTATACAAGCAATCAATCTAACAAACAAACAAACAAAAAGAGATTCTTTTAGCAAAGGTTCTATAATAAAGTATAAATCCATTCATTTAAGTAGATAGATAATCAAGATGTCAATCATTCATGCAGTTATTTGTAGAGGCAAGGAAACAACATTAGTAGAATATACCACTGCCTCTGGTACTTTCCCTTAGATTGCTAGGGAATTGTTGAAAGTAGTAGATTCAGAAACTAAATAGTTTATTCCATATAATGACAAATATGTCTTCCATTATATCAATGAAAATGACTTTACTTATATGTGTTTAACTGATGCTCATTTCTCAAAGAAAAATTCTTTCGGTTTCTTGACTGATCTTAAAGAAAGATTCTTAAATACATTTACTTATGACTAAAGAATGGGTGCAATCAACTACTCCTTAAATAATGCTTTCGCTGAAACTATTAAGAAACTTATGGTAAATTACTTGTTTTCTTTTATCATATTTCTTAGGTATTCCAAATTAGAGTAGTTTTAATATTATTTTAGCTAAATTAGACCTTAATAAGCCATCAAATAATTATATCAATTTAAAATTAGCTCTTTAAATTGCATTTTTCTAATTTAAAAATTAAATAATTAAAAAGGGTCAATACAGCAGCGACTTAGAAGACGATAAATTGACTTAGTTAAAGCATCAAATTAATGACTTAAAGAATATAACAGCTGCCAACATTGGTAAACTAACTTATAATTTGATTAGTTAATATGTTAAATATCAAGAATACTCATTTATGAAAGATAAGTTTAAAATTTAATTAGCATGCAAAATGAAATAGAAAAATTGAAATCTCTGCAAAAAAAAAGAAATTTCAAATGGAATAGAATATAAAAATAAATCAAATTTAGACAAAATTACTGAATTGAATATGAATTTACTAATTATGTTTTTGTTAATATATTAATAGATAACTTAATTCAAAGATCAAATCGTATTGAATTGCTTGTCAGAACCACTTCAACAATGAACATTACTGCTAATAACATGAAATAATAAGTAAGTTTTGTTGATAATTAATTAACTAATTGAATAGAAATTATTTATGTTGAAAGAAACATATTATTTTATGAATTAATTGTTGAATTTTATTGATGAATATTTAACTAAAATTTAGGCTGGACAAATTAGAAGAGAAACTTACTTAAGAAGTATTAGAGTTAAATTAATAGTTGGTGCTGCTGCTGCACTTGGTACTCTTGGTTTCATCTTTCTCGTTTGAGATTAATAAATTAAAAAATAGTTATTAAAACAACATTTAATCACATTACACACACAGACTACTAATAACAAATAATAAGTAATATAAATCCTATAAAATCCTATACAAAATTAACTTAATTAAAATCTTTATTCCTTCCTTATTTCATAGTATCTATGTTAGTTCATAAACCCTCTCTAAATCATTCATTCAATATTAATTTATTTAATTTTTAAAACAATATAAATAAGTAACACATACAACTAAAAATAAAATTAATATATAAATCCTAATCTTAATTAAATTCTTAATCCCTTCCTTGTTTCATAGTATCTATATTCATAAAGCTTCTCTAAATCATTCATTCATTTGTTTATTTATTCTTAATTTAACTAGGTACTCTTGGATTATATCATCCTTCTTGTATGAAGTTAATAAATTAATATTTAGTTATTAAAAAACGGACTACTTATCAATAACAAATAAAAAGTGATAAAATTCTAATTAAAATTTTTATTCCTTTTTAATAATTTATATGTTAAATTATTTTTACTTAACTTGAATTTAAAGGATGTTAAGATGTTCGTTAAAACCAAAAGCAAATTATTGTAGTAAAAAAGACAATGTAATAAGATATATGAATTATTATTTGAAAATTTATTTCATTTTACTTGATTTGATAAAATAGTAGAAAAATAAGAATGATATTTCTTTTTATTTACTTCTTTCTCCAAATTTGAGGCTAAGAATAAAGATTTATAATTACATTCAAAAAATTGTAAGTAGTTATAATAAACCAAAATTAATTTTAAAAGTTATTTAATATCATTACACTCAATTTGTTTACTATTTAGCTCCTTAAAATATAAAAACGAAATAAAATTAATAATCAATCATTCAATCATTTATTTTAACTAGTTAGTTCTTTATCTATCTATTTTATTAATCTTTTACTATTATTTAACTACTAATTAATATTTTCTCTTTCTTCTCTAACACACTTTTACATTTTTTTTGTAATATTTAAAATTATTAACAAAAGTATCATAAATAATATATCATTGAAATAAGAAAATTTTATGTATCCTAATTTTCTTAGAAATCTAATTAATTACAAAAAAAAACAGAATATATTTTTATTTTTATAATTAGTAATAAAAATTGTTAAATTTTTTTTATAAATTAACATTTCCCTCATATTAATTACAATATAATCTTTATTTAAATAAACTAAAATAATGTTAGATATTTGCTTGACCTCATTAAATTCGAATTTCTATTAAATTTTGTAAATTTTTGGTTTTACATATAACAAAAGGAAAAAATATTAATTAGAGGTATCATACATAAAATAATATTTTTACAACAAATCAATCTCTGACATTTAAATTGATGAATAATTGTTGTAAAAAATAACAAAAAAAAAAGATGTAAAACTTTTTTTAATTCTATCCAATCTAAAACCTTCAAATAAAAAAATTTGATATGATTTGTTTTTCTTTTAAATTTAAATTAAAATGTAATTTTCTTGTTATGAAGCATAATTTAATTTATCATTTTTTTTGAATTCATTGAAGATAATTAAATTAAATTGAATAAAATAATAATTTAAATTCATTTTTTAGTTCTAAATTTGATACAAAATTAAATTTAAAAATAAAATAGAAAAATGATGAAATCTTTTATTTGTTTTGAATTTCCAGAAACATCTAAACTTTTTGAAAAAATGATAATCTATATAGAAGAAAACAAGCATATGTAATTAAGACATTTTTTTGAATACTGTACTGATATATACAAATTAGCTTAAAGCCTTTTGTAATCTAATTAAATTCATTAAGATTAATAATATTAGAAAAAATAAATATCTGAAAAAAAATGAATTACATGAACAAATTTATAACATATTATGATAATATGGTGAAAATAAAGTTTTATGTGAAAGCTTCTTTAATTACCGGATGCTTGGGCTATACATATTACAAATATAATAGCATAATTTCTTACAAAGAGGCACTAAAATAGAAGTTTTTCGACTTCAAAGAATCAAATATATAGAAAATTAAAGATTATTACTAAGATGAGAGAGTATAACAAATAGTTGAAAAGGTCAAAAAAGTCAATACTTAAGCTATTGAAATGAAAAACTAATTGAAAGAGATTATCTCAAATGAAGAAAAGATTAATGAAATTAAAACTAGAGCATCAGAAAAAGTAGAAAGGGCTAATTAAATAAAAGATGGGATATTAGAAAAAGTAAAAGAAAGTGAAAAATTAAATAACATGACTTAATATTTAAAATCATATCAGTAAAAGCTACCTTTCAACTAAGAGAAAAATGCTTAAGGAAATAATTAGAGTTAAAATAACTAATAAAATAATAGCAAGCTTATAGAAGAAAAACAATAGAGTATTAATAATACTGTATCTGTTAGTGATAATAGTACTATATCAATTAGTGATAATAATACTTTATTAGTTAGTGATAAATATACTGCATTAGTTAGTGATAATAAAACTTAAATACAATAAAATAGTTTGGATAAATAAAATAATGAGTAAAGGGAAATTAACTAAGAAAACTCAAAAAAAGATTAAATAAAAGGTGTAAAATCTCATTTCTTCAAAAAAGTGGAAGCAGCTTAAAATTTGAAAGATGGTATTAAAAAAAATATAGAAAAAAGAGTTGAAGTAAAAAAATTAGTTGAATAAATTAGTGAATAAAAATAAAAGCTATTTTCTAATGTCAATGAAGTTTAAAATTCAGCCGATGAAATAAAAAATGTTAATAAAATCTATGAAGATACTAAAAAAGCTAATTATCTTTATTCATAGTAAATTAAAGCTTAATAATATTTGCACTACATCACAAATTCAATTAAATTCTTATTTAAGGTGCTTCAAATTATATTTTCAACTATTTTTAACCTAAAATCTGAAAAAATCCTTGAACAAAAAGTGATCGATTAAAAGTGAAAAAAATAGATGGATAATTTGAAGCATTTCATTTCAAGATATATTTTAAAAGTTAATCTGTCTCACTTAGAATACGAAACAATATCAGCTTTTATTATTTTATCTCAGAAGCATTTATATAATATAAATTGAGCTAAATTTTGCTATTATTCTATTAATGTTCTCTTTAGCTATTCTTAGTTAAGATAGAACTAGACTTAGATCTCTTCATAATAAGAATTATAAAATAGAAAATTTGTGTGGATTTTCTAGCAAATTAAATGTACAAACATTTTTGAAAATGAATTAAATTAGAAAATAAATGTAAATTAAAAGTTTATGTAATCATATTTCAAACAACACTAAATTTATTTTTAAGCGAATATAAATTAACTTACAATGAAAAAAGGATAAATTTTGTTTAAACTCATTTAAAGTTTAAAAAAAATCTTTATTGTTAGAAATATAATCTATTTTTTTGTTTTAAAATATTCAAATTAGTTTTGGAATAACGTTTTTTAGTTAGTTTTATATAAAATTAATTAAAGTAACAAAAAACTGCTGTAAATCTTTTAGTTTGTTACAGCGGTCTCAAAAATTACTTTTTAAACATTTTCTCTATTCTTTTTTCCATACCTCCACTATAAAAGTAATTATCAAATCAACTCTCCAACTAATTATACTAATTAGAGTATATAATTTTCTAAAATTTAAAGCAAATAATCATGTTGAAACTAATATTATTAAATATATTTAATAGAAATATGATTTAGTTATTCTAATAATTAATTCTGAATTGACAGATTATTTACTTAGAATACTTATTAATTAATTTACAAGGTATTACATACAAGTTAAAACTATAAATTATTTTCAAAACACTAAGTTAATATATATATTAAAAGATTTGTATACTATTTATTGGATTAAGAGTTTTTGGGTATTATTACATGAGGTCGAGTCAGCAAATAATAAATTATTTAAGATTCTAATTTAATGCTACAATTTTCATTTAAATATTGATTATTTTTTATATTCTTACTGATTGAATTTTCAAGATTAAAAATGCTTAAATGGATATTAGTTTTGGTAATGTTTTATAAAACTTGTGCAAATTGACAAATAAATAGATGAATCTTAAGGTTTATCATAATAATAATAATATAATTAAATAATGTAGAAAAAATTTATATATTTAATTAGTAATTTATTATCCATCTCTGTATATTTTTCTAACAATAAATAATAGAATTTTTTACAATATTGTATTATAATTAAATTAGATAATAATTATACTTTATTATCTTATAAGAATTTCTATGATATTATTAAATTTAATTTGTTCATAAAAGAGAACATTATAATAATTTCAAAAATAAAAAAATAAGTTCAATACATTTCCCCTTTTTCAATATCAAAAAATGTATTTTTGGATAGATAGACTAACAGTTTATAATTCATAAAAATAAATTTCTTTTTCCTTTTAAATATTTTGCATTCCAAAATGTAAAAAACTCAAAGAAAACTCAGCAATTTTGCAATATTTCAATTTTTTTGTATTGATTTTAAATGTTAGATGAAGGATTTATAAGAAATAAAAAAAGATTAAGTATTTTTTAGTATTTAGGCTTTTCTTTCTTTCTTTATCTGTTTTCCTAATAATTTTAGATTGCTTTTTAAAGCAAATATTATGAAATCACAGTATATTAGTAGACTCTAAAAATAGAACAAAAATAATTAGATGGTAATAAACTTTGTAGTGTAAATTTTAAGGAAGTAAGCAAATAAATTAGGTAATAAATAAATAAAAAATTATCTCTTATTCAGTTGCAAGAAATAAATGAAATATTTACCACAAAAATTTTATGAAATTTCTCAACTGACATTTATGTTTACTTGAACTGCTTTCATAGATATTTATATTTGATGAGAAGTTGATAAAATAATCTATTTAGAATGAGTAAATAGATTAATTATAAATAATTAATATTATTAATTTCAAACGGCCTTTTAGAAATAATAAATTTTGATAAACCTTCAGATATCTCTTTCAGATTTTATTTTTCTATCAACTATTTTCAAATCAATTCCTAAGTCAAAAAGTTTTCGATTTATGATAATTTTACATAAAACTGTTCATGAATGAAAGAGAAATCATTATTTTTTGTAAAATATACATTTCTGAAAGTATTTCAACAAATAAAGCCTTTTTACATTTTTTTTGTATTTTATGAAACTTTTCATAGCATTTCAACTCTAAAATTACTAAATTATTTAGTCTAATAAGTTATTAAATGATTGAAAGGTATTTAAAGTGTAAGTAAGATACTTAGATAAAAAAAGAAAAGAGAGAGTAAAAAAAATAAAATAAGTTTTTATATTGAAATAAATTTTAAGAAGAACAAAATAGATAAATTGTCATGCAGCCTTTGTGTATATATTTATTGATATTTGCTGAAAGTTTTTGTTCAAAATAAAATGAAAAAGAAAGTAACTATTAAATATAATATAAATAGAATAGATTCATAGCAAGATAAAAAATTTAATTTAATAAGAATAATATTTGTTCCAGAACAAATTATAGTGCATTCAGCCTTTTTCATGAAATAGATGCTTGTTGTGGAATGAATTAAAAAGAGGATTTATACTATTTCTTTGTTATTAATCAATTAGTGGAATAAAAAGAAGAGATTAAATACAAAATTAATACTGGTGATGATAATAGATGGAAGCAAGAAAAAGAGTATAGAAGTATCTTTTATTGTTAGTGATATTAATTTAGCTATTTACAAATGAATTAAGAAAGGATGATTAATATGTTTACTTATTTACCGTGTGGCTAATAAATGTTTTTTTAAGATATCAACCAAAAACAGAAACACACTCTCTTTTTAATTTGATTGGAGAGTATTATCAAAGTAAATAAATACATGTAATAAGCTTATATGTTGAAAAATATTAAATTTTCTATTCATAATTTAATAGAGGCATAATCAAATTTTCAGTGGGAAAAATGTGAAAAAAAATTTGTTCAAAATGACTTTATAATCTAGATGAAAATAATTCAAAATTAAAAGAAAATTATTAATTAAAGCATTGAGAAAAAAACACAAACACTTGATTACATTTCAAAAAATAATTAAAAACAGTAAGAATTAATTATCTCTAATTTAATCAAAAACAGCTTGATTGCTTGCTTGGTTTCGAGCAACTAACAAAGAAAAAAAGCTTATCAGTCACTCTATCAAATAAATTAAATAGTTTTTCGACAAGCATCGATTCTTATAATATTAATTAAAACAGAAATTTAGTTTTCTAAAAAAAAATTAGCAAACAAACAAATCAAAAAGAAATAAAGAAACAAATAAACAACAAAGCAACTAAATAGATCTCTTGATTGATTAATTGATAGCTAATTGGTGGAGAAATAGGATAAATATTATTATTATTTTTATCTGTTATTGAATAAAGAGCGTCAAAATAAAATAAATATCTGAGTATTCATTTTTTTTCGTCTTAAAAGTAACTGAAAAATCATTTAATATAACACAAAGAAAGATACCTCTCTTCTTGAAAATTAAAAGGCAATTAATAAAAATCTATCGTCTTTCTATCTGACAGTTATAGTACTACTAGTTTACAGATTGATTGATTTAAAATATAAATAGAATATTATAAAATTAATTACTTGATAGTATAAGAAATAATTATTCTGATTGAGGATTAATTATAAATATTAAATAAATTAAATAAGGAATCTAATTTACCAAATTACATTTTCTGAAGAATAAATATGTTTTCGTTTTTTAGGAGGAAGAAAAGTAGCAAAGAAGCTGCTAAATAAAATAACAACGCACCTGACTGTGATGAATCAAACTTTTAATCAAGCGGATTTATGTTTGAGACACAGGAAGGATAGATATCTGCCAAATTTAAGAAGGCATAGACTATAAGCGCTTTCAATAATCATGGGTCTAAGAAAGATAATGATAGCAACTCTAGCACAAAATCAAACTCACCATAAATACCCAATCTTTAACAGACAATGTCTTGTCCACCTATTTAATAGAAAATATTTATCGAGTACACAGTTTAGAAGGAAGAGACTTTGGATGATATTTGCTTGAAATTTAATATGGATAAGAAATTTTTAATGGAGCTAAATTAAGTATATGAGGAGGATAAAATTCCCAAATTTTTGGTAGTAGAAGCAACACCTATTTAACAATAAATAATAAGAAATCATGCTCTGAAAGAAGAGACAGTAAAGATTATTGAAAAAAATACTAACTTGTTAGGAGATAATAAAAATGCCTCTTAAAACTAAGATACTTAAGACATGGAAGAACTAAAATAGAAAATAGCTTTTTTCTAAAATCTTGAGAAAAATGAGGATTTTCATATGAAATTAATTACTGATAATGGAATAATCAATGGTACTTTAATTGTAAATAGCTTTATGATACATTTTTCACCTGAAATGAAAGACTTCAAACGCTTACAAAAAGAAATAGAGCATTTCAAATCAAAAAAAGCTAACAAATATCATAAATTTGAGAATAATGATTTAGGAGATTATTCTGTTACATTAGATTTCAATGATATCTTCCTAGCTGATGTTAATGTAGTTGAGGCTATACAGACATAAAACACCTCCACATCTAAAAAAATGTAAGTTAAGCTTGACATATTTTTGACACAGGCTCTGAATTGGTCTGGTAATTCCTCAAATAAAAGTTACTTAAAGGTAGAGTTTCTTTCATCAGAAACATTTGAACCTAAAAGCGAAGACGACTGTGAAAATATTGGTAGGACATATGTCCATTATATCCTATAAAAGGTATAATATTTAATTGGAAAAAGCAGAAGCCATAATGAGGCAATAAATTAATTTACTGACAACTTCGAAATGCAGCCATCTTAAAGTATAGTAAAACACTTCTAGGTAGTCTCATGTGATTCTTTATAATTAATGAATATAGACTCTGACTCTCTGTTTAGTACTGAGCAAATTAACCCACCTAGACTCTAAATTTATCCATCATTAATTGTTGGATCTACTTCTTCTCCAACAGAAACTATTACTACTGGACCGCTAGCCTACAACAAGATATTAAATTAATAATAATTTGAATAAATTGTTGATAGACTCCCTTGTTACATTCAAAATAATGACTGGTACTTAGTTTACTGTCCAATCAAGCATGGATTTTCATATGAATAAATGATTAAAAAAACATAAAATATAGGTCCCCATATTATTGTCATAAGAGATGCCAAGCATAAATACATTTTTGGTGCATTTGTCACCCAAGGATGGGTTAAAAGTTCTTCCACATATGGCTCTGCTGAATCTT
Organism: Tetrahymena elliotti 4EA; assembly: GCA_000231825.2. Lineage (NCBI taxonomy): Eukaryota > Ciliophora > Oligohymenophorea > Hymenostomatida > Tetrahymenidae > Tetrahymena > Tetrahymena elliotti. The sequence goes on from JH720298.1 coordinate 1,667,199, forward strand.
TCTTATTTTCCTTCAAAAAAAATCCTGATAGCTATTAGCGCAAGTACCAAAATATTTTGTGTTACAGAAATAGAACAGGTTCAACTCAAATTTAATACTGCAGTGAAAATGGTATTGCCATAGGAATAGACACTAAGTTTGCCTTATTCATCCACTTTTCTCTCAGCAAAGGTACCACCCACTCAACTCGTCTTATGCAAAACGATCTACTCACAGAATCAAGTGATTTCAAAATTAGTGATTTTGAAATTTGGGGCTTAGACTAATCCAAGGTGAACGCTTAATCGATGCAATCTTGAAAAAATAAAATAGAAACAAATCTTGTGTTCTGAAAGAAATTAAATTAGTTAATTACTCTGCTTATTTTAATAGACATCTCTTTCAATCTTTATCTTTTATTATGCTTGAACATTTTTTGGTACTACCTACTAAATATCAAATTCTTATTTTCTTGTTTGAGGAGCAAATTAAAATTTATCTTTAATTTTAATTTTTTTACACAAATGGTTAGCTACTTTCACTAGAAGTCTGTCTTGTTACTCTTTATTACTAACTTAAATAAGCAAAAACATTATTTGAAGATTTATATCTGTGATGACAAAAGAATCTAAATTTATTATTAAATAAATAATTTGATGTCTGAGTGTAAAATAAAAGAGCAACCAAATAAACAAATTAAACCTATTGCCAACTAAATAGAAGTTGGAAACATTCCATAGAACATTTTAATGAGAAAATCACTGCACAAATATCTTAAATTTACTCTTTAAAAAATTAATTAATACACTATTTCAAATAAAGCCAACTTACTTTTTACTGATTACTAAAATTCTATCAACTAACAAACCAACCAACCAAAAAACGAATAAATAAACAAACAAATAAATAAATCATCAAAACAATTAACTAACTAATTCAAAATATATAAAAAAACTTTATATTAAATAATATAAAATTAATATTCTATCTTCTATTTATGATCAGTGTATTTCAATTTCATTTTATTGTCAAATATTTATAATGATATTCTTCTTTTTTTAAAAATTTCTTAATTTACCTTACAGTTTATGCTTACTAATTAAAAAATATAAAAATTAAAATTGAAATAACAAAACAGTGTTTTTTAATAATATTATCAAATTAACATTTTTTTTTCAACTAACTTAATTAAATTAAGTTATTTCAAAATTAAAAACTTATGACTAATGATTTAAAATTAATTTTACATTTTTTAAATAATTTAAAGAATTTATGAATTAATATAAATTGAAATTATCATTTATTGTTTGTTGTGATCATTCATTAAATCAAAAGTAATTTACAATTAATATTTTTTTTACTTTGTAACTAATTGATAAAAATGAATTAAATTTTTTACTAAATACAATCAATATCTCTAGATTATCAAGTAAAGTTCCTTTTGGTATTCAAATTATTTATCAATGTTTTATTGTTTAGTAAAAAGATATTTATTTATTTATTTAAAAATATACATACAGTAAAAACATACAAAAATAATTAAGAAGGAAAACAGCATAATATAGAAATGAAATCAAACTATTAATTTATTTTTATATTTTACAAATAAATCAAATAAAAAAGAATAATAAAAATATTGTATTTATTCATTTTCAAATATTTTAATTTTAAAAATAAAGATACTTCAAAATTTCTCATGGATTAATTTGCAATTGAATAAAAAAGGCCACATAGAAAATCCTGTTTTCTGAAAATGTTGGCTGAAGAAGATACAAACAAATATTCTCTAATTTAAAAAATTAAATAAATTTTTTAATCATTAAAAGTTTTTTCTTAATTTATTTTTTAATGATTTTGAAAAAAATATTTACTTTTTGGTAAAATTTTAATTAATTAATGTAAATAAAATAATTATTGAATTTAGAGTTAAGCAATAGACTTTGCATTAAGAAAATGACTAGGTTATTTGATACCATCTAGCTAGAATAAAGAATTTAAGTGAAAACGCTGTGAATTAATTTTAAAGTTGCATTCTTTAATAATTTATTATATTAATTTAATCAGAAATAATTAATAAAATCTAACTTTTTTGTTTTATCAATTTATCTTACATCATAAACTTGCAATCCATATTCTTAAAAACCAAGCGATATAAAAATAGCTATCTATCTAGCTGAAGAGTAACTTTAAAATAGAAATAAACAAGCTATTAACTGATAAAAATATTTATTTATTTGATATACTACAAATAAACATTTAAAACATTAAGACAATTAATATTTGATATAAATGGCAACCAAATAACCACCTCAAAAATCTTAAACTCAAATTGCTTAGCAGAATCCTCCTCAATAGCAACAATAGCAAGCAAAAGATTAAAAGCCAGCATAACCTCCTAAGGATGGTAAAAGCTCTACATCTATTCCTGCTGCTCCTAGTAAAGATAATGCAACTAAAGAAGCTAATTAAGATAATAAGAATTAAAATAGCAAAACCAGTTTGTAGGCTCCATAAAGTGACCCAAACCAAAGAAAAGGAAGTAATATTGCAATTCCTAGTAATTTGCAGCAATAAAATTAGCAGGGTTAGTAAGAAAAGAATAATAAAAACTAGAATCCAAGTTAAAATGAAAATAATTAGTAAAACGCATCAAATAATAATGTAACAGCTGCAAAGCATTAAAACAACAATTCAGATTTAATGGGAAATTTCTTTGATTCATTCAATCAAATGCAACAATAACCTAATACTGAATAGAAGAACTAAGAATCTGACAATCAATAATTTGAAGATAAAGATGATTTAGACATGAAAGATTAAGACGACGACAATCTCAAACCAATTCCTACAGATGATCCCAAAGAATTGGAAAGACGTAAAAACTAGGTAATAAATAATTTGATATAATTTATATTTAAAAATGTAAATTTATTTTATTTATAATTTAAGGCTGAGATGTTTAAAAAATATCTAGACAATACAGGAATATCTATGGCGTTTTAAATTATTTATGCAGAAATATTATCTAAAAAAATAAACTCTGAAAACGTATTTGGTTATACTGCAATGAGACTAAGATAAATTGGTAATGACTTAGCAGCAATCTAGCATGTAAATTTAATTATATTCAAATAAATATATGTATTTATTTACTTGTTTACTAAACTTATTTATAATAAAATTGTAGAAAGTTAAAAAGTGATAGAATTCATATTCTCTTAAGAAAGTTTATTTTTTGCTAGCATAAAAACGAGATAAAAGCTGATTATACTAATCTAATCAATATATATTCAACTTTATATTTATTTACTTATTTATTTATGTAAAATGAATTAATCCCTAAACTAATTTATTCTCTTCTGACATGGATACAATATTTTTTTATTTTGTTATTATTCGTCAAAATATTTATTATTATGGATTGGAAAGTTTAAATATTTCATTAAAATTTTAATTTATATATTTAATTGTAAGGAAGTAGCTTAACATTAAGGAGTGATAGATTTTATTTATCTCATATTTAGTGAAATATTAAAGATAAATGGTATCTACCATCTATCAATAAACATCAAAATATTTTGATTTTTTGTTCAAGTGAATATATTTTACTAATATTTTATGCTGTTAAAAAGAATTAAGATTTTTATTTTATTTAACCGTAAGCAGCTGAATTAAAATATTATTGAATAATAGATTTATTTATGCTATATTATTTGAAATATTGAGAGAAAGTATCTGCTCTTTATTAAATTTTTTAATTCTTGTGGAGATGAATATTTTACTTCTATTTTTTCCAAAAAAAGATTAGTTATTAATTTAAATGATTAATTGGTTCAATAAGTAAAAAAAACTAAAACAGGTAGAATGATTGATTTTTGTGTTTGCATAATATACATTTAAACAACTTAATATTAATATCATAATGTGAATTCTTGCTTGTGAGTATTAATTAATTCAAATAATTTTTCTGTTCTTTGTTTAGTAATTTGGGTAGCTTTTTAACTAACTATTTCTAAAGCTTCAAATTTAACATCTCTTGCTCCTAACTTATTAATGCTTTGGGCTACACAATACAAATAGGTGTTAATAAAAGTTATATTTAACAAAAAAATATAATAAATACTTTTCTCGTTTAAAGAGGAGATAGCTTATATATTTGCTTCTGAGTATTCTTGTTCAAAATTGCTTGGATCAACTAAAATAACTTCATTTTAGAACAAACTGCATTAAACAGGATATAAGAAATCTTCTATATTGAATTATAAATTTCTTTTTTTATCTTAAATAATTTCTAATTGCAAAGCTCCATCAACAATCTTTACAACAGTTTAATTAACTTCACCTGTTTGTTTATAAAAACAATAATCAAAATAAAAATTCACAATTTAAATGGATAGATCAGATCGTACAATTGAATAATTCAAATTGAGCAGCTAGCAATAAGGCATCTAATAAATTTCCATCATTATTAACAACTCTTAAATTCAATTTTATTTCCTATTTCATAAAAATTTAGAGATAAAAATCTTTTCTTTCTTTCTAACTAATAAATTGAATTGAATTAAATAAATATCTTTTTTTGGAAGTAGGTAGATTCAGAACAATATATTCTAAGTTGTCTTTCACTTCAACCAATAAGATATATCCAAAACAATCAAAATAATTTATTAATTTACCCAATAGATATTAGGAATTTCTTTACTAATCTAGCATATTGCATAAATTCCTTTGTAGTTTTTGCTTTTTACATTAAAAAATACTTGAGTCTTCTTTTAAAAAAACGATTTTTTTGATAAAATAATCGATGAATGATTGATTGATGTTTTACTTAATAATATTCTAAATATATTATGAATAGTAACTTTCTTATTTCATAATATCAATAGGAGCAAATACATCGCTAGATCCATGCTATCCTTAATTTAACTTTGCTTCTACCTCTATTTAATATCAATAATTTTCATTAAATATTTTTCTTATTTTTGAAAATAATTGCAAAGTGTGTAAAGATAATTAATTACCAATTAAATATTTCTAAGAAGTGACTAAGGAATTGACTTGCTTGTCTTCGTATTATTTAATTTCAGTGCTGGCCATTACTAAAGTCTATCCCATGCTTAATAAAGTAACTTCATTTTCTTTTATGATTAATGGATTTATTTTAAAATGATGCTTTATGTTGAAGTCTAAACTAATTAATAAACATACTTCTCAAATATTTAATTGATCTAATTTATTCAAACTATCTTCCATCTTCTCTAATGCTTTCTTTTGTGAATCTTTCAATGTATTCTTGAGGAAGTAACTCTCTAAATATAGCTAATTATTATAATAAAAAGGTAAGATCATTTTCTATTAAGGAATATGTGAAAAGCTAATTAATTATTCCATATTCCTCTCTGACTATTTCAAAAGAATAATAATATTCAACCTTAATTCATTCTACTTTGGTTATATTTAATTTGCTATTAAGATCAAAATTTATTGCCAAAAACTAATTAATTATTTTTTCTAATATTTAATATAAACAATATCTATCTATCAATCCATAAGCAAGCCAAGCAATACTATCTTTCTTTGAATTTAATTTTAGTGCACTCTCTTTATTTGCTTCAAATTACTTACTTCTTAAATTGCTGAATATCTTTTCTCTTCATTTAACATTTTTATTTAGAAATTATTTTATCTAATCCAAATGTTATGAAGAGAATATTCAATTATTAAATCATCAATTTGTTAATTAAAGTTTCAACAAATATTTAAAAATCTATTTTATTCTAAAATTTATTAATCTGTTTTGATCTATATTTAGTAAAACCTTAGTGTTTTAAGTCAAGTAACTAACGAAATATATGACAATTTATCGATTAAAACTTTTAAAATTAAAAATTAATCCAACAAAAATTTTAATCAAATCACAACCCTAAAAGTAATTAAAAAACTAACTAACCAACTCACTAACAAGAAATTTATTTATATATTTATTTAATAGTAAGTAACATATAAATAATATCAAATATTGCTGTAATAAATTTTGTATCTTCTGACATATAATTAATTAGATAAAAAGCTTTTTAATAATAATATTAGAGTTTTAACTTAATAGTAAATATATTTATAAGAAATATCTATTTGCATATAAAGCTTAAATAAATTGTTTTGAGCTTGAATGATCTCTGATTCATTTCAAAAAAAGAAAGCAATTTTTAATTGGTGAAATTATTTTAAAATTTAATGAAGAGAAGAGGAAATGAGATAACTCACTTAAGCATGCATCATATTTAAGTATCAAATTGAAAAACTTTAACAAACAATAAATAAGAAATTTTTTTGTATCTAAAATTTAGTTCATTCACTATTAGCAAAATTTTGCTTTTTTTTTTTTGAAAGAAAAAATAAAGAGAATCAAAGAAAAATTTATTTTAATTTTTCAAAAAATTTTTAATTTGATAAAGAAAATTTTATTTTTAATTTTCACGGACAGGATAAATTTTGAAAGAAATATTTGACTTTGGTTTAAAGAAATACTGATATCAAATAATAATTTTTGCTTTATTTGAAAGTAAAAAGAAAGAAAGGTTATTTGGCTTGATCAGTTTATAAATTCAATCTTTAATATTTAGTATAGCCCTAGAATTGTGAGATCATTTTAATTTCTACTTAAATTTTATAGATATTTCTCTATCTATCTTTTTTAACAATTTTTTTTCAAATAAACTTAAAGAAAAAAACTTAATTTTTTATTATGGGATAAAGTTCATAAAAATCTTAAGTAGTAAATTTGCAACAGGATTAGTCTCTTGAGCTTAATCCTATGTGCGATGACTAAGACCTTGAAAAATCCAAGAAAGAAAAAGATACACCTAAAAAAGGCACATCTTTAATTTTAAAAAGAGTAGTTACAATTGTTGTCAGTATAGCTTTGCTCATAGAACCTATTTATTCTACTTATATTTCTTGTTAGGCATATAACATAACAATTTTGGCAATTTAAGTGATCAAATTAAAACAGAAGTCACTGATAGGTATTAGTAAAAGATGATTATTGACCTTTCTGTTCAGTCTTCTTGCATTGGAGAATGGGAGACATTGCTTTTTTGGATGTTTAAAGGAGCTAACACAAGGTGTGACTGTAGAGGTAAAGAAGGAGATAACATAACTCCTGATTTTTGCTCTCCCTAGCAAGAAGATGCTAAGTGCACTCAATATGGTTTTATTAATGAAAAAGTATTATCTCAGTACCCTTCAGAAACTAAAGATAATAACTCAACTTAAATTTGTGTGAAAGAGTATTCAGCAGGGCCTAGCTTTTCAAAAATAAAATCTTGGAACTAAAATTGTCCAAGCGGATAACAATTATGTGGAGGTAGTTCTTAAGAGAGTAAAGTTTGTATTGATAGCTCTTAAAAGTACCCTATAAATTCCATAACAGTTTAAACTACAAATCCTGATCCTTCAATCTATCTTGAACAATTACAATATAATTCTACTCATAATATATATTTTAGTAGAACCAGTGATAAATTACCTATTAATTACTCCAAGGTTACCTCGGGAGAAGGTCCTTGCTATAATATTACTTAAGAAAACACATATCAAGGTAGAGAAGATACTTTTAACTTTAAGGATTAGAGAGTTCCATGTAAAGTAGATACAAGATGGTCAAGAGTAGCTGAAGTTGGAGAATACATATTTTATGTCTCAAGCGGGATAGATCCTCCTACATATTTCAAGTAGGTATGGGACTTCTACAAAATAAGTGACTAATACAGGTATGGTTTTTATGTTTCAAGCTACCATGACTGGAAATTCAACTATAGAAATCTAATTGGCAAAGTGACTGAATTTGTAGAAAATAGAGAACAGATTATGAGATTTTAGACAATTCTTTTGTATTTGAATGTAGCGAACTTAGCCTTGAATGGAGTATTTGCTATTTACCTAATATATATTTTAAAGCTCTTTGAATTTGCAATTAAACTTATTGGAATTTGATTTTTTAATTATTTTAAATGAAGGAAATTATTTTAATTTATATTTAAAATATTTTTTAAATTCTTTAAATTCAAGACTACTTGGATACATTTAAACAGTGCTCATAAAATTAGGTATCCGATTCTAGAACACATTAAATCTTGGTGTCTGTTTATAATTATATCAATACTCAAGTTTATGAAGCAGATAAAAAGCTAATCATAAGTACTGCAGCTGGTTTTGCAGTTGCTTTACTTGGATTCCTATTCAATCTCTATTAAAAAAGAAAGAAATAAAAACAAGAAGATCAGTAGTGAACCAACATACCCATGTATAAAAATTCATTTTTGTAAATAAAAACTTTTATTAAATTAATAAATTGATTAATTTTTATTAGCTTATTACATATTTTGTATTCAAAGAATCCTTTCATTATTCATAAAATTTTTAATAAAAATATTTAAGCAATTAATTATTTGGAGATTTTAAGTGCAGGAAATATTAAATTAGGTCTTATGAAGTATTTATTTTTTATCTTTTTTGGAAATAAATATTATTCAAGATAAATGAAAAATCCAAAATAATTGTGAGAAAAATAGGGTTTTCTAACATATTAAATTTATTTATTGAGAGTAGCTACTTTAGTTATTAATTATTCTTTACTAATTTATAAATAACATATGTAAATTTTCATTGATAAAGACTTAACAAAGATTTTACTTTTAGTTTTGTCTTCAAATTATAAATTAGAAAAATAAAAAAAAAATTATTTAAAAGTAATAATAAATATAAAATATTGCAATATGACAATTTGTTACAAGATAGTTCTAGTAGTAAAAAAAATATAAAAAGATTATTCATTAATTTTGTTTCTTTTAATAGAAACAAATTTTAGAAGTTTTTTGAATAATTAAAAAAAGAATTTTTTAAAGTAAACCATCACAAAAAAGAATGATAAGAATAAAAAAATAACCAATTGACTTTATAATATAAAAATATTTTAAAAAAAGAAAAGACTAGAGAGAGTCTATATCTATGAAACTCAAAATTAATAGAATTATTATTATTGAATACTTTGAGATCAAATAAGAAATCAAATAAAATTAAGAAAAACCTCATTCATTACATCAAAAATAAAAGCAACGATCAAATAATTTTTTGTTGGGAGAACAAATATAAACCAGCTAATTTTGGAAAGTTTAATCAAGGAGTTGATATCCTAAATCAAATAATAAATATTATTTAATTGATAAATTAACTAATTTACTTTTACTTAAAAAACTTTCATTATATTTTGTGCTAAAAATCACTTTTTACTAAAAATTAAGTAAAAATTTAATTGTGAAATGGGAACAAAAGTGTCAAAAAGCGAAGGTTATAATAATGAATCAATAGAACTAAACAAAGTATTTAATAATCAGTAAAACTAAAATTATGCTGACAATGAATAAAATTATTAAAGCAAGATTATTTAGCCAGCTCATCCTGTTGAAGAAACAAATACAGATAAACCTGAGTAAGTTTCTTGCTTTAAAAGAATATTTACGATAATAGTTATACTTGCAACACTAGTTGAAGGCATTTATTCTTTGTATTAATCATATTAAGGATATGATGGATTCAATAATTTGAATGATTAAATATAATTAGAAGTTACGAATAGATATGGTTTTAAAATGTTGCAAGATATCAAAGCTTTTAGTTCATGTAATGGTGAGTGGGAACCTCTATTTTCATATATGTTTTAAGGGACAAATATCCGATGTGATTGTAGAACATCTGGAGGAGAAATCACAGTTCATTTTTGTAATCCAGATCAATAAAATTGCATATAATATGGATTTTTAAATGAAAAAGTATTATCGATATGGCCTTTTCTTGCTATAATGTTACTTAAGAAAATACTTATTAAGGAAGAGAAGATTTTTTTACATACAAAGTAATAAGAAAAGTATGTGAAGTAGATCCTAGATGGTCAAGAGTGGCTGAAGTAGGTGAATACACTTTGTTTAAATCAAATGATATTGTCCCAGAGGAATATTTTAAATAAATGTGGAGTTAACAACCTATAAGTGATTAATACAGATACGGGTTTTATATCTCTCACTACCCAGATTGGAAATATGAACATAGAGATTTATTGTAAAAAATAATAACTTTTGTTGATTAAAGAGAAAAAATTAAGCAATATTAACAATTATTACTGGGTTTAAGTGCTGCTTCACTAGGTTCTAATATTCTTATTGGAATTAAAATTATTCATCTTTATTTGACCAGTGCAGACCAAGAAAGAAAACAAAAATTTGATAAATAAAAAGATGCTTATTCAACCATGATTAAAATATCTTAAATTGGAGTTGCTACCTTCCAATTAATTAATGTAAATGATTACATAGGTCTCTTCCAAAGTGCAGCAAAAAGCAAAGTATCTGATGAAAGGACTAATAAAATTATTTCTTCAATAGGTGATTATTTGTATAACAATGTCTTTGTAGCTGACAGAAATCTCATTATTGGAAATGTAGTAGGCCTATTATTTAGTTTCATATCTTTGATTTATACCATCATTTAAGCAAGGAAAAAAAGCTGAAGATTTGGTATAAAAAATGACTGAGCTGTCATGTAAATCGAAAAAACTAATAAATAAAACCATATTAATAAATTAAAATTCATGACAAAAAACTAATCTCAAAAAGTTAAAATAATTATCAAAATAAATTAAAAAATTAAAATAGCAACAATGTTATTCAAAAAAATATTTTAAATTGCTGTAAAACTTTCTTAAAATAATTTTCTTCGTTTTTAAAAATAAAATTTGTAAAATTTCCATTAATTTTATTTTTACTAAAAATTTAATTATTATAAATTTTACTTTTTACTTGATTTATTTATCTATCTATCTTATTTTATCTCATTTTCTATAATAAAAATTAGCATTATTGCGTAAAATTTGCAAAATAAATTAAATAAGATATTTTAGATTAAAAATAAATAAAAAAATTAAGCTGGGTTACTTCCGCCTGAAAAGAAGTTTTGGAGTGTGTGGTATTAACACCTAAGTTACTACTTTAATCATTAATAAGCAAGCCTATTCTAATAAATTTACAGAATATATTGATAGTGAAACTCCATATTGAATATTAAATTTGTAAAACATTATTATTAATTAAGTAAATAATATTTATTCATTGTAAATAAAACAACCATCCATACATTTATAATATAAATAAATAATACTTAATAACTACAATACAAATAATTAAATTGATTGATTTTAAAGAAACTTCATACATAATTCTAGATTTATTTTCAACAAAATTTCAATATTTTTTAAATAAATTACTTGTCCAAAAAAGGATTGTTATTTGCGATTTATTTATTTCCTTTGATTTTTTTATTTAACTTTTATTCATTTTCTAAATTATCCAAGTAATTTTAAAAGAAAAATATAAATACAACCCATAAATTTACAATTTTTAAATACCACACTTCTTATTAGACAAATAAATTTATTCACTCATTTTATAGATAAAAAAGTTCCAATTTTTTTCAAGAAATCTCCAAAATTTTTTTGATAAATTACTAATCTAAAATATGATAGTTTATTAAAATAAGTGTAAATGATTTTCTATTTGTATAAATTTGGGTATTTTATATTTTTTACTCGTAGGGTAGTATTAGTTAGTGTTAAAAAAATAAAATAATTCTTTTATTTTGTTTCTTTTTAAATATTTCATTAGTTTTGTAGAAACAAATTTTAGAAGTTTTATTCTTTGTATTTTTAAGTTTTAAAAAAATAATTGCTTTCTTCATTTTTATCACCTTTAGCAATCAATTGATTAATTAAATTTCATTTTAAATAGAAAATTTCAATTCTTAGAAAACTCTTTTATTTGTTCATTATATAATGTGCTTAAAAAAAAACTTAATGGTATTAAATAAATAATTATCCAAATAATTTTTTAAAGAAAAGCTATTCAATTATCATTATTTAAAGATTTTCAATATCTAAACAAATAATTTAGATAAAAAAATGTTATTTGTTTAAACAAATATTTTCAAACTTTTAAAAATAGATTAATTGATTAATCTTTAATCTAAACCTTTCTTTTCTTGATAATTTTTTATTATATTATACGATCTGACTACAGAACTCACTTTTTTTGTTAAATTTATTCTTAATTCCTTCTCTCTTCATAAATTCATGAATTATTTCTTTTATTATTTTAAATAGCCCTGTTTGCTTTCATTAATTTATTTAAAGTTTAGTTTTGTTACTCTCTATTCCAAACATTCTTTATTCAACAGTTCAAAGATTTTTTGATAGATCTTCATCAAATAATGAACAAAATCATTTTAGTTTTTATCTGCAAACAATTTAAAAAATTAAATAAATATCAAATAATTTTTAAGAGGTTAAGTATTATTTAATAGTTTGATACTTGAGAGTAATCTAAAAATAACAAAAAAAAATCCACAATTTTTTGTTAAAAATTTTATGGAAATATAGAAAAAGCTGTAGAAATCATAATTCATTCATTCATTGATTTAGTTTATTATAAAAGATTAATTTTTGTGGATTTAGTTTATCTAAGTAATTAATTTGATTGATTCATGATGTATTTTATAATCAAAAGAAGAATTCAAAAATCAATATTAGTGTTGTGTTATACGTTGATTTTTGAATTTGTTGGCATAGATATGCAAAAAAATATAGAGAGTATGAGTAATTTTGAAATAAGAAAACTTTTTATATCGTAGCGAGTGAGGAGTAAATTTTCACAAATAAAATATATCAAAAGATTAAAAATCAGACAAAAAAATAATTAATAAATAAATTAATCAAAAAAGATATGAGACTTATTCTTGTAGTGATGTTGGCAATGCTTGGCTTGAGCATGGCCATTGCTAACTAAAACTTGTTCTAGAATGGAACACAATCATTAAACTTGACTTAAGCTAGACAACTTTTCTCTTAATTCAAGGCTGAGCACAAGAAGTTCTACAACTTTTTAGAAGAACAAAAACGCTTTTAAGTATTTACTAAGAACTTAGAAGTCATTTCTGAACTGAACTCACTTGAAGAAGGTACTGCCGAATATGGAGTTACTTAATTTTCTGATATGACAACTGAAGAATTCAAGTCATCAATTTTAATGCCTTCTGCCAGACCTAAAAATTTCACTAAATCCAGATATCATGGATTCTAGAAAATCTCTCAAGATGCTCCTGATTCTTTTGATTGGCGTGATCATGGTGCAGTAACCCCTGTTAAGGACTAAGGTTCTGTTGGTACATGCTGGACTTTCTCCACT
>JH720298.1:1685399-1695575 GCA_000231825.2 Tetrahymena elliotti 4EA
CAGTAACCCCTGTTAAGGACTAAGGTTCTGTTGGTACATGCTGGACTTTCTCCACTACTGGTAACATTGAAGGTTAATGGTTCTTGGCTGGTAATCCTTTGACACCTTTGAGTGAAGAACAAATTGTAGATTGTGATGGTTCTCAAGAACCTTCAACAGGTCATGCTGATTGTGGTGTTTTTGGTGGATGGCCTTATCTCGCTTTTGATTATGTCATTAATGCTGGTGGTCTTCCTTCTGAATAAGCTTACCCTTACTGTGTTGGTACTGGTAGCTGTTATCCTTGCCCTGCTCCTGGATACAATGCTACTTTATGTGGACCTCCTGTTCCTTATTGCAATGCTACTTCTTCCCCCTGCAGATAAGGTCAAGTTCCTATTACTGCTAGAATCGAAGATTGGAAGGCTTTATCCCCTTATGAAGACAGCATTAAGCAATAACTCTTTGAAATTGGTCCTCTCTCTGTTGCTCTTGATGCCTCTTACCTCTAATTCTACAAAAAGGGTATCTCCGCCCCTAAATTCTGCTCAAAGACCTCCCTCAATCATGCAGTCCTTTTAACTGGTTATGGAGTTGATAATGGAACTGATTTCTGGAATATTAAGAACAGTTGGGGAGCCAAGTGGGGAGAAAAGGGTTACTTCCGTCTTAAAAGAGGTGTTGGAATGTGTGGTGTCAACACTTAAGTTGCTACTTCAATCGTTAGCAAGACAGCTTATTCTAATAAGTTTATGGAATATGATGATTCTGAAACACCATATTGAATATTTAATTAGTATAGCTTTACTATAAACTAACTAATATATATGAATAGTAAATAAAATACCATCCATACATTTATTGTATGAATAAATAGTACATAACAATAACTACAAAAACAAATAATTAAATTGATTGATTTTACAAATATTTCATACACATAATTCCAGACTTGTTTTCAACAGCTTTTCAATATTTTTTAAATAAAGTTACTTTCCTAAAAATGGAGTTATTATTTTACTATTTATTTTCTTTTTTTATTTGGATTTAAACTTTTATTCATTTTTAAAATAACCCAATTAATTTCAAAAGAGAAAGAGGAAATAAATAAATTCCATCCATAAATTTACAATTCTTAAATGCCACATTTCCAACTAGACAAATATATTGATTGATTCATTCATTCATTTTATAGATATTTATAACTTCAAATTTTTTTCAAGAAAACTTCTAAATTTTTTAGATCAATTACATGCCTAAAATACTTTAAAAGCAATATATTATTTATGTCTTATTTCTTAATAACAATTTTCTTAATTTAAAAATATTAATTTTCTTGAATACTTCTACTCAAAATTTGTATACCTTCCACCTCTACAAAAATCTTAGATTTTATTACTAAAATTAAGCTTAACTTTATTTTTTATCATTATATTTTAGAAGGAGAAAATAAGTCACATTTAATTGAAAATATTTTACATTTAAATGAAATCTATGAATCAAAAGACTTTCATTTATCAGAAATAAACTAAAAATTTAAAAAATAAATACACCTATTGTTTGAATAAGATAGTTTTTGAAAATAAAATAAAAAATTGTCTTAAATCATTTAAAAAGATTATTTTTTGAGATAGAAATTTAAATATGAAATGAAGAATTATATTTAGAATAGTTTATGAGCATTAATATGAACACTATAAATTTTTTATACACAAAAGAATATTTTATTAAATTCATCATAGAATTCCAACATTGAAATCAAGAGCAGGTGATGTAGAAAGTCTTGAAGTAAGGATTTCATAACCTCCTTCAGTAATAACAATAGTGTGCTCGAATTAACTACTTCTTTAGCCATCAGCAGTAACCTATTTTCATTTTAACAATTTTTAAATATAGTTTATTAAACATATATTTTTCTTACAGCAGTCCAATCATCAGGCCATAAGACATCTTGGTGAGTACCCTAGTTAATCATAGGCTCTATAGTGAAAACGTGACCAACTTTCATGAAATTAGCAGCCTTATTCTTGGGATAGTGAGGTATGGTTGGCATGCAATGGAATAAATGGCCAACACCGTGTCCACAATATGTTCTATTGATTTCCAAACCTCTTTCATGAATGTATTTACCAATAACATTACCAACATCTCTATACATAGTACCTGGCTTACAAATCTTAATAGCTTCTTCCAAACATCTATATGAGTGTTCAACCTTTTAATTTCAATAATTTTAGCAATGAATATAAATCAAAAATAATAGAATTTCTTCATTTTTATCATACTAAGCAACTCATTATTTTAATCTGATATTTGCTTGTCAAAAAAACTCTAAAATGAATATAATATTTAGACATTCTCTTAAACATTAAAATTGTTTATTCTTTTAAATTTTATCTTTTACTTTGATTATATTTCTTAATAGAAATTCAGTAGAATTTTCTTAAATTATTTTAAATTGAATAAATAATTAATTAATTATTCATTACCAAGTATGCAGATGATTAGCTGACTTTACCGACATGATAAGTTTCATTCAAATCTGTATGATAACCAAATTTATAAAGAGAAATATCTAAGTTTACAATATCTCCTTCTTCAAGAGGTCTGTCATCAGGGATACCATGACAAATAACTTCGTTAACACTAGTGCAAATACTTTTGGGGAAATTGTGGTAGTTAAGAGGAGAAGGATAAGCATCATTTTCAATAATAAATTGATGGACTGCCTTATCGATTTCATCAGTAGTAATACCAGGTCTAACAAGACTATGACCTAAATCAAGAGCTTATCTGCCTATAATATTAAATTAATATATATTTTTTATCAATATTAACTATGATTTGTATAAAATTTTATGTATTTATGCTAGCCATAAAAATAATGTTTAAATTATCTAAAATCGCCATTCAGTCAATCAATTTATTTAAATAAAATTACCTAATAAAGAAACCTTTCTCAACTTTTCAATATCTTCAAATGACTTGACTTCAATAACTTTATTTGTGAATTTTGAGTTTATTTCTTCATTAGGAATACCGCTAGAAGCATAATCTGGTTTTTTAATATGTTCAGGCACATACAATCTAGGGGATATTTTTCCTGGTCTTAAAGTACCCTATAAGAATAAATAATAAAATTATTTAATTTCATGATAAATCTTTAATTTGCAATGAATGAGTAATTTATCATTTTAATCAATGAAAATATTACTGTGTAACTGTATTTGTTCTTTGCAACTTCTTATTCTTCTTCTATATTTTATTAAATAAAAGCATTTAACTTTAACAATCCCTTTTTTAGCTATTTTATTGTTTATCTTGTCTATAATCAAATAAACAAATTACATTTCTTATGGAATAATTTATGAATTGGCCAAAAAGCTTTAAAACATTCTTAGGAGCAGAAATAAGAAGGAGCTAATCCTAACTTAACACAAGTAGGGCAATGCATACTTGCAGGCTTTCCACAACCAATAGTGCTGCATGATTACAAAAGTTAAGCTTTGGGCTTTTCTTCAGTAGTAGTTGTTGTTGTAGTAGTGGTATTTGTATCTTATACGTCCATTTAATTAATGCTATTTTACTAATTTAGTAACTAAAATATAATTAACTATCTAATTTGCAAATTTAATCTGTATTTATAAATTAATTCTTTCTTTCTAAGTAAATCTCATCAATTACTAAAATTAGATTAATAGAGTATAAAACTTTAAGAGAAGCTAATTTAAGATTTCTAATCAAACAACCATCACAAATATGCATACAAGTGAAACAAACAAACAAATACTTATGTTAGACATATTCTTAAATAAAAAACAAAAAACAAATTTATTTATTTTAAAAAATGATAGAAATTATATTTTTTTAAAAATATTCATCATTTATTTTCAAGTAAATTAAAAACACACACACCCATTTTGAAAATAAATACATAAATATTTTTATTAAATTAATATGTATGTGAATATGTATTAAAATAATATTTTTACATAATCATTCAATATTTTTTATTTTTATTAATTTTTTCACAATAACCTTGAACAATAATTTAAATAAATAATAAAAAATAATGTAAAATAAGATGAAACTCAATTTCATAGAAAGAAATTAAGATTTTTCTTATAGTTGCCTCTCTCTCTTTCTTTCTTTCTTTCTTTCTTTCTTTCTTTCTATTTTGTATTCTAGAGTCAAGAATAAGTTTTGTCTAAGTAATTTAATTTTTTTGTTATTTTTTTTTCTAAGTAATTTGTAAATAAACTAAAAATTAAGGTTTAATTAAATTCGGAACTTATTTTTTAATTTATTAATAAAATATATTTTATTAGAAGGATGGTAGTCTTATTTAAAAGATTTGTAAAAATTTAATATCTACTTTGTTGGTTGTTCAACTTAGTATAATAAAAATTTTTTGTTTGAAATACGAATTTTAAAAGTACTTAAAAAATCATTTTACTTTACATCATCAATAAATATAAAAAATATTTTTAACTAAGTTGAAAACTAAAATTATAGATTATGTGTAGAAAATAAAATACTTTAATTTGAATCAAACATTCAGTAAATTCATTTGTATTATTTAATATTTGTTAAACAGGTACATACAAATCAGTTTCCAAAAGATTTTCTGCATAAGATAATCAATCAAAAAATATTAAATCCACTTTTCATGCTTGTTCAAATATAATAAATAGAAATACTATGCTATGAAACTTGCCCATATAGATTTAATAGCTAACTAAGCTACACAAAAATGTTTGGCATCTCCAATTTAATGCTAAGTTTATCTTGTTAAGGAAATATAATCACGCTAGGCTATATATCCACCTTCTTTTGTTCAAAATCCTAAAGTTGGTTTTAGCTATCAAGTAGATGGAGAAGTCCTCTGGTTCTAGAATTGAGAATCCAAAGAAAGAAAATGATGGAAATTTAAAAACATAAAATGAAAACAATAAAAATAACAATGGAATGACAGTAACTTCTAAAAATATTTATTAATAACGTTATCTTGCTGTCAATGTGTATGATTGCTTATTTTAATGTCCTCCTAAATAGATAGCTTTCCAAAAAGTTTATGGTAGTCTTACTGGCTATGCACTACAGATAAGCTATTTATTCGGTGTAGGCTAGCTAATATAATTAAGAGGTGATAAGTAAATCATCAAAATGCATATAATTACTTTAAATATCAATATTGATGATGATAAGAAGTAATGTAATGGTGTGTCAAATATTGTCCTCTTTTGTCATAATCTGTTTAAGTAATTTTATAGTATCTCTTTAACTTGCCATTCTAGCTAATATTTCAACTTGCAATCTGATAAGTGTGAAGATGAATGTAAAATTTTTGACTCAAATGGATAATTTTGTCTATTAATCAAGAAGGAATGCAATAAATTTATTTCTATTGACTAAAAAAATGTTGACAAGGTTGTCGTCCTGATTAGTATGCAGATATTGGTTAAAATCCAGGATAGTTTTTATACTCTGCAAGTTGCTCAATAGGAAATTTTTATTACCAAATGATAATAACGAAAAGATAACTAACTAACTGCTATGTTAATGCTTAATCTTATTAAATGCTATCATCTGAAAAATCTTGTAAAAAAAGCTGTGTTTATTGTTAATAATATAGTAAAAAATTTTTTTATCATTACTTAATGCAATTTATTTTGACTAAATGGTTAATTGTATCAAGATAATATGATTGATCTTAGTAGTTATGCAGGATATTAATCATCTAATGGGATGTATTGTGTGGAAACTGTAGTCCTATTCTTGAAATTTTAAGCAATATGGATTCTTTTCCCAAAATTTGCCAATAATGTCCTTAAGGATAGTACCCTAAAATATAACCAGTGTTTTAATTAAAAAGATAATAACTTTAGGAAATACTTAATTGAGTAAAAATCAAAAAATTACTTTCTAAAGTGGATTTTATTTAATCACATTTGGCTATGATAAGCAAATAAGTTTAACCTAAAATGAAACTTTACTAAAACTTGATTAGGTACTTTCTCTTTTAACATATGGAGTCAAGATTCTTAAAATCTTTATTATGGATTATTTAGATATTTACTTCCTACAATACTGCTACTAACATTCAATAAGACAGTGATAAGCTTATGACTAGAACTAGCTTGCATTAGGTTCAAACAAGATTTAGATCATTACAGAGAAAAAGAAAAGTTGATTTTCTTTTAAACTTAATTTCTATTTACAAGATTTAATAGCCAATCCTAATACTTCTCTTTAATAAGATGAATCAAAAGTCCCTAAGTTTAGCTCTAAATCAGATAGTTTCTTGACTAATTCAAAAGATACAAACAACCCTCACATTGTTAGAGGTATTGGTATTGGGGATGCATCTGGCTAAACTGGAAATAACTGTAATGTAGGTATTTTATTTAGCAATTAGCCCTAATTATAAGCTGCCCTACTGGAATTACTGTGATGGATGCCTTAATTTAAAAAAGAAAATTTAGAAATTTGGAGTCTGAAACTTAAAAATGTTAACTAACATATAATATTTCTCCTTCCTAAATTTACAAGGCAATCTGCGTTTCGTAAGATTAAAATAATATCATAATAGTTAACCCTACAAGTCTAAATGCTGCTAAAATCTAAATTACGTGTTCTTTTAAAAACAATTCTTGCCTCTGTTATGGTTCTAGTAATTACTAATATAAGAAAAATATTTTTTGTAATTCACAAAAACCTACTGATCCTTGAAACTTTAACTAAAAATCAAGTCCACAAGTATTTGCATAAAACTTAGCATCTCAATAGTATTTACATATATTTTTGGCATGTATTTTTGATTTTCATAATTAGGAAGAAATAAATTTGTTAACCATATAAATGAATTTTGACTAAAAGACTTAATATTAATTGAGAAAAATTTGCTTTTGAATAAATGAAAAAAAATACCGAAACTTTTTTAATTGAGGTAAGTAAGATCATCTATACAATAAATAAACACTTTGTTTTGTGTGAAATTTATGTAACATTATATAAAAGAATATAATCTTAGAGTGTAATTTATCTATGAATATCTTAACATAATTTGTTCAGCATATTTGTCTATTTTATTTATTTTCAGGTTATAATTATTTGAATTTCAGGTCTTTCTTTTGAGTAAAAAAGATAATAGTAGTAATCTGATATGAAGTCTTATGAAAAAATGCATGTTCGAAATATTATTAAAATCTTTGTTCTTCCTTCTATTTTGATTTCAATCAATTAATTAATGTTTACTTATCTTATAGAAAATCTGATGATAAAGTCTTTGAATCTAATTAAAAATCACCTGAAATAAAAGACCAAATTAATTACAGTTATTATTTTTAATAGCTAAATTAACAAGATTTATTGCATTATTATTAGAGAATAATTTCAATGTAAATTCTTCTAAATAAAATAATATGTATTTTTCCAATTAACCTTTTTCTTTTCTTCATTTCTTAAGATTAAATCAATCTCTAAACTTAGTTATGGATGTAATAAACTAAAAATGTATTTCTTTTATCTATAGCTTTTCCAAATAAATCTGAACAAAAGATAAATTATAATCATACAATTAATTTTCTTACATATACTAATTTTGATAAAAATTATTTTCATTATTTATTAAGAATAAGAATAAGAACTTTTTATAAATTAAAAATTTATAAATAGCATATACTTTAAACCTTAAAATATAGTCAGTAATTTATAGCTCTACTAAAAAATTATTTTATTTTATAATTTATATTTTTTTACATAACTGAATATTCAGAACTAACTTTTATAGATTTAGTAAATACAGTATAGAAAATTATTCATTCAATAGTTTTTAAATAATTACTTAACTTACATAAAATTTCTTTATATTTTAGTATAATTTTTTGGTTAAAATTCCTTTGGCTGGCTGGTAGGAAATCATAATGAAGTTAATATCTTGAGTTACATTTAATTTTAATATATCTAAAAAAGCAGAAGAAATACAATTAAATAAATGAATATCCATAAGTTACTACTTAGTAAAACTTTATTGATAAATATCGAATGATGTTTTTTAAATTTAAGCTAAAAAAGAGACAATGATTGTATATAAAATTACCTGAATTAAATTTGAGTTTTGATGATTTAGATTAATTTTAACTTTAATTTAAAAACAGGTAATTTTATTTATTTTAGTCGAAGCTGGATTTAGGAGAAAAAAAGTTTCAGAAGATAAAGATCAAATTAGAGATTTTGTTATTAAGATTTGACTGATTAGGTTCATAGAATAAATCTAAAGACTTTAATTAAGTTTTGATTCTCCTTTTAAGATGAACTAAATATAAACATGTCTTGAATCTACCCTCAATTTTATTTAAATTATTTTATTTCTTAAACTGTTCTTTGATAGGATTTAATAAACAAAGTTTAGAATAAACAAACATCTTTTTTATTTTTCAAATATGATTTAATCCAACCAAACGTTAAGATATCAATGCTTTTAACTCTTAGCAATTTTATCAAAAAATACAAATAATCTTAATTTAAGAGCCTGAAATTAAGATTGTTTTTTTACCATAAATAAATAGACAGCAGTTTAAGAAATTATTAGATATTAACTAATTTTAACTTATAAGTATTAAATTTGTGTATTATTTTTACATATATTTATTGATTATCATAGTTGGCTGCTCATATGTTTTATATTTTATTATATACAGTTATAATAAGAATATAATATTATCAATAAAAAGAATTTTTTAAAACTAAACACTGCAAATTATAGATGGTAAAATTTTATTTTGTTACACTAACAAACAAAAAATAAATATTTGTTTGGTTGATTGATTGATAAAAAATTTTCAGGTAAAATATTAACTTGTTAACTAGAAGTTATTAATTTTTAAGTAGAGAGTAAGATACAAAATAAGATAGTAAATTATTTGAAGATGTTTCAAAGTTTATAATACCATTTAGGATTTATTAGATTTTCTGAAAAAAAAAGTAAATATTTTAAAAATTAATAAAATTTTACAATTCAATTATTATTTAAAACACTTTTCATAAATAATTTTATAAAAAACTGCTATCCTTTATTACTTATCTTTGATTATATTCATTTTTGTCAAATTAATTTTGAATTCAATTGAAAGAAAGAGAAAAGCTTAAAATTTATTTAATTGTAAAGTTTTGAATCTGTATTTTGGTATTGAAAGAATTGATTAATTGAGCGTAGGCTGTTTCGAATTTGATTTGAAACTTTATAATAGTATCAAATCAAGCTAAAATTCAAATTAAACTTTAGATTTCCAAAATTCAGGTTTTAATTAATTTTCGAATTAATTAAATTTAATTTGATGGTCATGAATAAATTATTCCTTGATTCTAAATTATTAAGAATATCTTAAAAAGCATACCTCAGATCAAAATCACATTATTTCATCATCTATTCTCAAATTGAGTGAAATCTATTCAATTTACCTTTTTTGATTTCTTTTGCTAGCTAATTAGATAAAAGAGCAACAACTTATTAATTGGGGTTTATGGTTTAGAACTATAACTAATAATTAAATTAAAAAATTAACTAAATAATAAGATTTTCAAAAGAATACTCTAATGAAAAACATAATAAAGCTGCCTCTGCTTATTATCTTGCTTGCTGGATTAATCCAAGTTTCCTCTGCTGAAACTTGTGATTAATTTACAAATTTTGATGGGTCTTGCATAAAAAAATGTCCTTATCCTACTGTAGGAGTTTAAAACACTAAGGCTTGTACTTAAAATTTGCATGAATGTGAGAAGTATTATCTTAGAGAACCTAATGTTTGTGTTGAAGAATGTCCTCAATCTTATAAACCTTAACCAATGCCAGATTATAAGGTATAACTTTGTGTACCTTGCCTTTTTTAAGATGAGAAAGAAAATTGCTATGAAAAATGTCCTGTTGGTTTTATTTCAGATTTAACAAATTAAAAATGTTTGAACTTTCCATCTGATTGTAAATAATTCTTTGTCAAAGAAACATCATCTTGTGTAAGTTAATGTCCACTCAATTTTACTGCTGATGAGAGCTAAACCCCTAAAGTTTGCATCAATTGTAAATTAAATGGAACCTGTTCTAGTAGCAGTGGAAGTGGAAGTACTGGTGGTACCACAATTAATAGCAGTTGCTCTCTCTATCTAGCTGCTGATTTGTAAAATTGTGGTTTTAGATGT